>JAWNOD010000198.1:37500-177500 GCA_035046225.1 Drosophila pegasa | reverse complement strand
GATTTTCAACTCACAAATTTTTTTCGCTTTATCAGCGGGTAGCATAATATTTATATTTGTAGTGAAATTTTTAATAAAAATTTTACTAAGTAAATGATGAGAATTACGAGAGACCTGCAACAAAGAGGCCCAGTTGCAGTCACGCACATAATATATAAATATATATATATATATATATATATATATATATATATATATATATATGCCTTCTTTTCAAGATATTCAAAGGACAGTAAAAGAAGAAGAGGAAGCAGTATCAGCTAAAAAACGTTAACGTCGACATATTTTGTATTACCTTTTTAAATGCTAAGAAAACAAAAATTGCAAATAAATAAATAAAAAAAAAAGTTAAACGAATTATGAAAAGAAAACATAATTATTACGTTGTGCGTGACAAAGAAATAAAAAACAATAACAGTGACAGTATCAGTAAGATTTTTACATACGACTAACAAACAAATAGATTAATAACAAAAAAGAGAAAAACGTTGTGTAAAATTTAAAAAGTAAATAGCGAAAAAGTATTAATAATGAATATGTAGGGAATACCTATGTGAATATATGTATATTCAAATTGTAAGCGGGGACTTTGAGTATATTATGCACATACGCACATATACAACAGTATTGTTGGTGCGAATTTAGTAAAAAAAAAAGAAAAACCAAATTGAAAATCTTAAACGAAAAATTACTTTATTAATACTTTGTTAGGCACAAACCCTCACTCTCACACCCGCACTCACTCACTCACACACACATATTTGTATATCATTAGAATTGTAAAAGCTGTGATCAACAAACAAAGAAGAAGAAAAGAGAAAGCAAAAAGCTAACCTTTCACATCCTCCTGCTTACACTCACACCACACACGCTAGTCTCAAGCCCAGACAGCAAGTTTAAAGAACTGTAGATTATTAAACATAATCCATTGAACATAATGCCAGTCGATAGCTTATAAACATCATCCGAAATAAAAAATAAAAAAACAAACTAATGCACCAACTATATATATACATACCGACATATACACACAAATATAGCAGTATATATATATATATATATATATATATATATATATATATATATATATATATATATATAAACATATGAATATTATGCAACTAATATAGGGTGACCACATGGACTTCAGGCCATTCCGAGACGGAGGGTCAATTGCTACCCCCTCCCCTATGCACACACCTATTACAATAAATCACTGTAAACAAGTATGAAAATTCTAGTCGGGCGTGACTGACTAGGGGATACCCTGAGCCCGGACGAATCTGTGTTTTTCATTGAATTCGGGGCCGGTATCCAAAATATAACAAAATTCTAAATTGTATAAAATACATATAAAGCTACCGGACCGACAGACAGACGTACAGGGCCAAATCAATTTCTCTTGTCGTCCGGATAAAGAATATATATACTTTATGGGGTCTGCCAAGCTTTCTTCTGCCTGTTACATACATCCAACAAAAACATTATACCCGGATTTCCCATTTTCAATGGGCTCAGGGAATAAAAATCCACTTTAACTTAACTTTCTTAATATTTACATAGCATTATATAAGTACAGACTTTGGCATTTTTCACTTCTGAGAAAAAGGGACAAATCACAAGTTAATTAGTTCACCAATGAGATTCAAAATTGTTCTTTTGAGTTACATTTTGTTAAAGTGGCGATTTTTTGATCGCAACAGTAGAAAACCGGGACAATTTCGTGTCAGGTCGGGACACCGGGACATTACCTCCAAAAGCGGAACATGTCCCGGAATTCCATGACGGAAGGGAACCCTAAACTAATACGATCAATTGACTTAGCTAAATTTTTTCAAGTATAATGTAGAATTGTTTAGTGTTACACACACACACAGAGACACAGGCACACACATACTCATACTCACAGAGTCGGGCGTGACCGACTAGGGGATACCCTGAGCCCCGTCGAATCTGTTTTTCTTCGAATTTGGGGGAATTTGGGGCCGGTATCCAAAATATAACAAAATTCGAAATTGCATAAAATACATATAAAGCTAAATATAAAATTTGGTGTCTCTAGCTTAAAAGATGGGCGAGATAGAATTTTTTTAATTGAATTTCGATTTTGTTTTTAATCGATAAAAATTAATTGGGGATAGTTATCGATTTTTTAAAACAATCTCGATCTGCGCGTGCTATACACGGACCTACAAAAAAAATTGCAAGACTCTAGCTCTTATGGGGGCTGAAATCGGCGCGTTCAAACATACGGACAGACGGACGGACAGACGGACATGGCCCAATCGATTTCTCTTGTCGTCCTGATCAAGAATATATATACTTTATGGGGTCTGCCACGCCTCCTTCTGCCTGTTACATACATCCAACAAAAACATTATACCCTGATTTCCCATTTTCAATGGGCTCAGGGTATAAAAAGTCGAAAATGAACTCGGTATTTGTAAAGTGAATTTCATTTGCTGAACACTAAAAAGAAAAATAAGATCAAAAACAAAAACATAAATTGTAAAAAGTAAATAAAACAAAACATATATATAAAACATAAGAATTTCTTGTGCTGTTTCATTTATAGCAAATTAAGACACAATACAAATACTTTTAATTACAGGGTATACTTTGATTTCAACTGCCAATTTTTATGTTGCATACTTTCGTAATAAAGCTCAAATCGGGTTGATATTTAAATACGATTTCGATTGGTATTACAAGGAACATGTATGTAAGAGTGTAGCTGTGGCGCTACCGACCACATAATAATCTTTCAGGGTCCAAAAACCTTCAAATGTTTTCCGGATTTCATGTGGGTAAAAGGCTAGAAGAGGAACGAATCGATTATATTAGATCTGCTTTTCAGGATTATTGCCATTTGCCAAGCCCCAATGGTATCTCCCGACTTGCCATGCTCCAGGGAGCATGGTGTAGGTGCATAGTTCCATTCATTTCAATTGAAAGACAGCATTTACCTTTTGAAGTAAAGGGCTCACACATTTATTAACCCGTTAATTATAGTTAATTTATTTAATAAATACACTCACATTAATAATACAATAACACGTTCTCAATTTATCATTATGCTCGTAGATAGTTCAAAAAGCGTTGCTATCTTTGTCTAATATTCTTTCTTTCTCTCTCTCTCTCTCTCTGTCTATCTCTCACTTCTGTCTGTCTCTGTCTGGCGTCGGCCTCGCGTGTTTAACTATGCCAAAAATACATGTAAACAAATCACAATTCATTAATTGCGTTCTCATATACATTTATTCAGTTTTTAATACGATTCTTCAAAATTTGTCACTATTTGCAATAAATGTTAGCTAATAAATGTAAGTATTTTGATTTGTTGTTAAGATTACTTAATATGCGCCGAGAAAACCAAAAAAGCCAAAGCAACGCATTGGACCAATTTGTATTAGGGGTCAACCGGTATATGTACACATATATTTCCAGATATATGTCGACCTCAATGTAAACACATATACGTTTCTTTCGGTCTCATTTGTTTTGGAAATTTAAAAACAGTTTTGCTTAAATAAGAATCTAGTATAAGTTGTAGTTTGAATTATTATATAACTAACATACTAACATATTTCAATTCCTAAATGGAATGCATAGCTAATAACGCACACATCTGAAGAGATTTACTTTTTGTTAAGACTAAGAAATTACAAGCTATTTAAGTATAGGCGTAGAACTTGTTCATAGGTATTTTTTATTAATTAACCTGCATTCGTTTTTTTTTTTTTGGTTTCGTTTTGAAGTGTTAAGTTGCTTTTTCGTTTAGCTTTCGGGACGAGAGCCTAAGACTTTTGATTTTCTTAAGTTCCAAAAGCTCCTTTGGGCAGCTTTTAAGTAAACAAGTTCATGTGAACGAAATGACGAACTAGTTGCAGTTGCAGTTCATTCGTTCCAAGTCTAGGGACTCCAGTTTTTCATTGGTTTCTCAGGTGTCTTGTGTGTATGTGTCTGTGTGTTTAAATACATATATATATATAGTTCGGCTTATCTCTAGTGACTGTAATGTGCGGCACTTTTTGGGTGCTAGCAAAAAGTTTTTGAGGTAAAGATAACAATAACGGTAAACGGCAAAAATTAATTTAAAAATATGCAAGCATCAAGACTTACCAGCAAACCATATTCTATGTAGTACATTCATATATACGATGTATAGGCCATGATTTGTTGTAAGGTAAGCAAAGAAAAAAAACAGTCGGTCTAGCTAATCGAATGGGTTGGCATAACAAAATGCGCCCAGTCCGAAGTCACTAAATACATAAAATAAATACAGTGGAAAGAAAAACTTATAATAATAATAATACAAAAAAAAAAATTAACAAAAACACCTGCAAATATCACGCACGAGCAACAAAGTGTAAGTTCATAGCCACATAAACATCCACATTGGCATTTAGCTTCAATAGGCAATTAGCCGTAGAATTCACTCAATGCCAAAGGTGTTCGTCTCCTCGACGGCCAGCAGCAGCTTCTCATAGAGCAGCTCTGGCGTGGGGTAGGGCGGCAGGTCCAAGCGGTTGAAGCAGGTGTGGGCGCGTGGCAATGCGTTTGGCTTGCCCCATTTCTCGATGCAGAACCGTCGCGGTCCGGTTGAGCCGCGCAGCGCCGAGAAGCCCTCGTATGGGATGCTTGATGTGCCTGTGACGAATTGCAGCAGACGCAAGCGCTGCTCGTTGCTGAAGCGCCCGATCACCTTCCAGAACCAGATGATCACCTGATGGTTGTCATGGTAGCCCGAACGATATTCGGTATTCAGGCGCCAGTCCTTCGTATCGATCTCTGCCGTGCCTGCTATCACCAGTTCCAACTCACGTGCATCAAAGATGGAGACAAGCCGCGAGTCGACCACCTCATAAAAGCCGCGCACCAACGACTCCGTTTGCTCCTGCACGCCACGTTCCAAGCGCCACTTGATCATGCGCTCCAGATACTCCTTCTTGTTCTTCTCATTCACAATTAGGTTTTTACCGCCCGGCTTTAGTTCGCGCTCGACAACACGGCCCAGCAGCTCCTCGGTGACACAGAAGGTCAGTCCAAGATCGATGCCAGTGCCAATATCGTTGTCTCGTATCCACTGCAACGACTGATGAAACTCATTGTCCAGCGACTCCAAATCGCTGAGGGCCACTGGCAGACGCAACAGTGCCTTGTAAAAGGGTCGCGTGAAGAAGGCGTCCAACAGATATTGATGGACCAGAGCCAAGCCCAGTACACGTCCGCTGAACCGAAACCAGTCGTGACAATTGTCCACGAAGGCCGACAACGGCGACACCTGAACCGTGTACGTATCATTGGCCGAGTACTCGAACAGCCCATAGTAGGGATTGAACAGCTCGCGCGACAGCAGAAAGAAGAATTCGCGCGATGGCCCGCCGTAGTCCAGGCCCTCTTCGGTGTCCCACAGCACGGCAAGCCGACCACGTTGCAGATCCTTCTTGTTGGCCGACATAATTCTACGGAATGCATCCTCCAGTAAATGGCTGCGCCGGATGTGCAATCTGCAAAGGGAATGAAGCAAACATGAATGAAGATCTCAGTTGGTTTTTGATATTCACGTACTTCAGCTTATGTGGGCCCTGGCCGTAACCCTTGGACTCCAGCTTGCGATAGAAGCTGCGCAGCTTGGCTTCAAAGTCTCGACGGAATGGCGGCGGCGCACGTTGCGGCATCCGAGTGCTGAGCACTGGTGACCCCTGCGGACTGCGTTCTTCAATAGGAACATAGCTCATGATCTCCTGCTCGAACAAGCTAAGGACGAGCGAGAGAGAGAAATTCATTATTGGTGTGCTATATCTATAATACATTAGGTGAAGTAAACTCGGAGCGGGCGATAATTGATGGAGTCACGTCAGTCCAATAATTCGTTTGGTCGCAATTGATTGGCCTTAAATTTAGTTCCGCATAAACTAACAACTTGGCAGCAGTCGGGTGCTATCGGCTGCCACATACTCGTTCCATTCGATTCAGCAGCAGGCAGTATCATGTTCGTATGATCATATGATATATCCTAAAATCAATATACTCGCATTCAATTTGTTAAATAATAGGTTATTGCAAAAGAGACAAATAATTTTAATTGTGGCTCAAAACCAAAAGGAAGCTGACAGACTGCACAAAGTAAATATATCGCGGTAGCTTTGGAAGGCAAATTTAAAATATATATATTATTTTAAAATATATATTTTATTGATATCGATCAGAATTGAGTTGGGCTTTGATATCTCTTTGATTCGTGACTCTGTACTGATTGATGTAATTAATCTAGATCCGAAGATGAGAAGAACAAGCACGTGTGTTTGTGAATATGCAAGAGGCCTAGCAAATCGTAAGGTTTCTACTAGCCAATCTAGTAGAACTAGACTAGAACTCTTCAACAGGTTTTTTACGCAAACTTTTCGGTAATATTAAGCTTAAGTCTGAGCATTGTAGGATTTATCGAATAAGAAAATATCTCTGTGAGCCATTTGCATCAATCAGTGAGAAAAGCTAAATGAAAAGGGGCTAAAACGCAACCGGAAGAATCGCAGCTAACCGCAGCGCAGACCTTGCCGAAACTTTTCCCAATGGGTTCCACTGCGATGGCGATGACGATATTTGGTCAGAAATTGTAGGCTTCAATTATATCGGGAAATAATTACCGATTCATAATTTAAGTTGCGTTTTACTTTTATTTTTTTCTCACTTACTTTTTAACCTTCAACTTGAATTTCGAAAATTGGTCAATTAATAATACAAATTATGGCGATCGGTGACTGCCAGCGATCCATAGTCCGACAAAGAGGAGGGCGATAGGGAAGGGTAGCCGTGTCCATGCACTAGTGACAGCAGTTTAAATGCAATCAACGCCTCTTTTGCGAGGCACGGAAATGTCTAATTTCCAAAAAAAACACTAAAATAATAAATACAACAGAAATGAACAGAATGCTTCAGAATGGAGTGTCCGACTAGCAGATATCCTGAACCCCGACTAATCGAATTTATTCTGCATCGTCCGCATTTCGTTTCACATGTACACGTACATATTTATAGGCATAAATGAGTAAGTTAAGCTGTAAGAAACTCGCCTACCATCCCAGCCTCTTCCATTTATAGAATTTGAATTCGAATGCATCAAGAATTCACGTGCCTTTGACAATCGAGCAATAGCTTGCAACATATCTACTTGCAAACTTTAATTTTGTACGAGTGAGAAAGGTTACTTGAAACAAACTTGATCTACGCGTTTTGTAAGGGCACCAATGCTAATACGGGCTTCAAGTCTCAAGCTTACATCCATTCGGATAGAGGGCTCATGCGGTCTGTCTCGCATCCACCTGCCTGTTACATTCATTTAGGCAAAACAAATATACCCTGATCCCCATTTTCAATTGGTTTAGGGCATAAAAACAAAAAACGCTTTTTGTTCTTGTTTCTGAAATGGTAATTGATCAGCAAATATAAATTGAGCTGTGTCAAATTACTTTCGAAATTGACTGAATTTAACAAATTATTAACGAAAAAGGGAGAAGAAAAAACAGCACAGGAAATTTGTAATTAACTTAGATTAAATGCGGAGCAAAACGCGCTCGCGTTTTTTGATTCTTGTAACACATGCGGGTCGCGTCGCTCACAATGATGCGTGCAAATGGGTGTGCACGTTTGTTTCGATTTCCATCAACCAAGCACACAGAGTTCACAGTGGAGAATTGAGAACTCTGGTTAGGTGCAGCTCGAAGCACACTACGAACTGATGACACAATGGGTCAACCCAAATGTTGGGTGCGGTCGACTTTAATTGAATTACAAATTTTGCAAGCTCACGTTCTTGGAAGAGATGCAGAGATGAGCGCAAGTGTATAAATATACAGCCCGTATGCAAACACGAACACAAAAATAGACATCTGGAAGCAAGCGTCCCAGATATACACGCGTACTAAACACAGTTTATCACAGTTCAGCGCAGACATATATCTACATATAAACATAATACCAAGTAAGAGCGGTCTAGTCGAGACTGCTCGACTAAGGGCACGCGCTTTATTTCTATTTATTTTAATGCTACTTTTATGCTATCAGCTTTAATTTCAGCTTTGAGCCGACTTCAGGGACGCAAGCATATTATATTGGAAATAAAAATTTCAAAAATAAACTTTTTAAATTCCAAACAAACCGAAAACAAAACTAAAAAAATAAAACAATTTGTAAAGAAAGCGTTGCGACTGTTTTTTGGTAACTGGACTGTGGTATAGGTTCTCGCGGCGCGTAGGCGTTGCAGTTAGCACCGTGCAGTTGGAGCGAGAGGCGAGGAAAACGGGCGAAAGCGAGGCCCGATAGCAGCTCTGATAAGCATACGGCACGATAAAATCTTTGTCGAGTCTACGAGTATTACGAATTTAATAACAAAATGATGTCGCAATTAAGACCCAACATCAATAGCAGAATCGTACGCAATTGTGAGCTGGGGCTGGGGACTGGGGTGCTAAGTTGGCAGTGCGTTTGTAGACTTGTAATCCAGCAGAATAACACATGCGACCACTGGCAGTTGCAACAGTTGAACGATTTTCATCAATTTACAACCGGGCGCTCCCAATTGGAGTCAAGTTCGAACTCGACGAGTGCCACGATAAGCATTTAACATTTTTCGTGTTGTTATACCCTGAGCCCATTGAAAATGGGAAATCAGGGTATAATGTTTTTGTTGGATGTATGTAACAGGCAGAAGGAGGCGTGGCAGACCCCATAAAGTATATATATTCTTGATCAGGACGACAAGAGAAATCGATTGAGCCATGTCCGTCTGTCCGTCCGTCCGTCTGTCCGTCTGTCCGTCTGTCCGTCTGCCCGTATGTTTGAACGCGTCGATTTCAGCCCGTATAAGAGCTAGAGACTTTTTGTAGGTCCGTGTATAGCACGCGCAGATCGCGTTTGTTTTAAAAAATCGATAACTATTCCCAATTAATTGTTATCGATTAAAAACAAAATCGAAATTCAGTTAAAAAATTCTATCTCGCCCATCTTTTAAGCTAGAGACACCAAATTTTATATTAAGCTTTATATGTATTTTATGCAATTTCGAATTTTGTTATATTTTGGATACCGGCCCCAAATTTCCCCCAATTGAACTTCAGTCTCAAATATAGCCAAAGTGCGAATGAGTTGGCACTTTTACTAAACTGATAAATATGCCCATTGAATATATTGATCATATGCCGAAAATTTCATTGAAATCCGTTAAATAGCAAAAAAGTTATTAAACAAAACGTTTGGCTACTTTGCAAAAACACGCTGCAGCAGCGCCAAGCGAACGCACTTGCACACGCACACACACATACAAACGCTCGCATTCTAGTCGATTCGAAGAATTATCAGCTGCTGCTTTAGTTTACATTTGCCATCGCTAAATATAAGTGTATTGGAAAACACAGGTTCGACGAGGCTCAGGGTATACCCTAGTCGGTTACGCCCGACTAGAGTTTTCTTACTTGTTTCTAAGCTGAATTCAACTCATGTTGCATGGTTTGCGTGAAATACCAGTGAAAGAAACTGAGAAAACACTTCAGCCTGAACTCTCGCCTGATCCTTGAGACACCAATTAGACTAAGAAATCGGATCTAAGAACATAAGAACATTATAAGAGAGAAAACAAGTAAGAGTGCTCTAATCGAGACGGCTCGATTAAGAGATACCCTGAACCCTGTGGAAGCTGTTACTAAAATCATTGTACGCTTCTTTTATATATATATTGCATATAACGCATGCACACATAAATACACAGTTATGCGTAGGCATAGGGGTGGGAATTTTACAAATTTTTGGTACCTGCTGACCCTTTTAGAAATCTTAAGTTGGTAGCGAAAAAAGGGCATAATTGGAATTCCCTAGTGTTTATGCGTATCGCGGATATCGCACACAAACACATAAACGAACTATGCGTACACACATACATACACAGTTATGCGTTGGCACGTGCTCTGCTTACTGCGCAGTTGACGCTGGGGTTGCAATATGAGCATTACAATGGGAAATTGATTGTTGAATAACTTTTTTCTGCTTGGACTTTCTTAATGAAACTTTCAGAGTATTATTAGATGGTACATATGTTTGTATTTGCCAAAGCATAAGTCTCTAGTATTTGATATACGACTTCTAGAGAAATTTGCAAATAATTGTGGGGAAATGGGGGCCGGTATCCAAAATCGAGAAACACCCAATGGTCCCACTCATTACAGTAACATACACCGCAAATCTGAAGTATCTAGCTTTTACGGTTACAGAGTTACGTTTGAAAAACAAAGTCAAATTATCGATTGTTATCGATAATAAGAAAACGGGATGAGTTATCGAAAATTTATGATAAACTCGTTAAGCGTATGGTATACACGAGTATTCATGTTAAATTTCAAGTCTCTAGCTTTTGTGGCTTAGGAGATCTAGGGGCTTCTACGGACGGACAGACGGACAGACGGACGGACGGACAGACGGACATGGCTCAAACAATTTCTCTTGTCGTCCTGATCAAGAATATATATACTTTATATGCCACGCCTCCTTCTGCCTGTTACATACATTTTCACAAAACCATTATACCCTGAATTCCCATTTTCAATGGGTTCAGGGTATAAATAGAGCAGCTGTATTTGCTTTAAATAACCTCTCTTCATTGGAGATCTGCGATAAATAGGGTTGTACTGATAGAATGCAACATTCCGATAGCTTCATTTGTATATAGCAGAAGACCTGATCAACCATGTTTTTGCGTGTGCTCAGAAACTATAAAGCATGACAGCCCAGTTCAAATTACAACAAGTGAACCAAACAAACATTATGCATACAGGGTATCTATCCGTTAGTCTTTTTCAGCCAGAGCGTTCTTATCGCATTAGAATTGCAAACGTTGATCACGTTGATAACGGATCGCTGATTGGTTTGCGCTGCATTCCTTTAGCTAGAAGCTGAAAGACACTTGATAGATACTTATGTCAGGCTCGGGTCTCCGCTTCGCAACGGAACAACAGCCGTGGGAACTGCAACATGTGGCAAGGAACTGTGAAAGTCGAGCTTATATTGCTCTGCGCCTTGCGTTCAGACAAACGACGCACTGCCTGCGGCAAATTAAAACTACTTTGAACGCATTATTTGTGGCCATTCGCTCAATGGAATATGATTTATAAAACCCCCCGGCGCTGAATATATACCAATCAAATGGAATGCGGCCGTGTAATACGAGAACTCATGATGGATTACGTGTATTTTCTATACCTAAAAACCGTTTCCCGATTCCAGCAGACCAGCTTTGTATATATAAATGTGTAATTTTGTTCATATAAATGTCCCATAGGCTCGCTTTCAAAATTTATTGTTCTTCTTCTTTCTTTCAGTACTTTTATATAATGTCCTATATAAATCTATTGTAACTAATCTCTATATACATATATCATCTGATCCAATATATAAAGAGAAAGCCTCACTAGAAATGGTTTCAAATGAATTCAACAAGATTAGAAGCTTTGACAAGCTGGAATTACACAGATAAATTATAATTGTATTCAGATTTTCAGTTAAATATTTATATTGGACAGTTCTGTAGGTAATGCATTAAATATGAATCTTTACTTTTACTCAGATATATTTCACATATGCAAGTAATTGCCACTATTTTTGTAGACATGAATCAAGTGCGTTTAAATATCATTTGTTGACACATAGCCGGTTTGGCTGCGCCACTGTTGTTGAGCGTTAGGATGGAGCTGCGATAGATACAACAACAAGAAAGAAGAAGTGCAAGAGTAAATCTGAAACAAAAATATTTGTGTTAGGTTAGTTACTTACACGGCCCAAACGATATAGACAGTCTTTGATATAAAACCCATTTTGCAGCGTGCCCAGATTCTTGACCACTGACTTGCTGCACATGCCGTTGGATGCTTAAGATTCTTTTCAAAATGTTCGTCGCACCAATTGCAATGCTAGCAACAACAAATTTCACATCCAACAAAAAAGAAACAAGCACATATTTTCAATTTTAAATTTATAGCTTTATTTATTTAATTTTTGCTTCTGACACTGCCGCGACTTTTGAAACTGGGAATTATAATCGGAATCGGATTCGTAGTTAAAGTAAGAGTCGAGATCGGAGTTGGAGTCGGAGATTCAGAGTTGATTAGTTGATTGCCCGGCGTATTTGTAAGGTCGAATAGCAAACGCAGAATGGACGTGTTTGTCTAGCTTCCAACTCATAAATATGAAATTGAAAATGCAATTAGGCGAGCGCACAAAACATACAACATCAAATAAAATAAGAACAACAACAATAAACAACTCTACAAAGCAACTGAGCAGCAGCAAAGAATATTATTTAATTGATTTTTTTCTTTTTCTATGTGTGTGTGTGCCGAAGTGCAACCGAAGCGCAGCCGAGCAATTGCCGAACTTTAAATTCTGCTGCGCCCGCGTCAACTGCTGCTTCAAGAACCCAATAGACGCGGTCGCGGTCGACGCTTACTCTAACGCCGACGCCAGCTGCGACTGCGGCTTTGGCTTTGACTTAAGAAGGGCTGTGCTTGACTCATTGCTGGAGCACTTTGATTACGTTTGCTTACAATTGTGGCTGAGTTTTGGGACAGGGGCTGGGGCTAGGACAGAGCATGTGTGCATTGATGACGATTGTGGCATCGGTCATGGTTATTGCTGTGACTGATCAGCCGATCGGCGGCTGTTATTGGGCTGGGTCTGACTGACTGGCTGGCAGGGGGCTGGGTAGTTTCAGCCAAAAGGCGCGTCATACTTTTAGCACACGTAATAATGCTGCAACTGTGTGTGCTCAAAGCCCGGCAAACCCAATGAACTGTAAACCATGTGGGACGACGACGACAACGACTAACGGGCAAGATTCGCCTTTAATGGGTCAAACACAAAGCACTACAATCAGGAGTGATCTTTGACTTGCGGATACCCTGCGGAAACTCACAAATTTTAAATTGTATTGTTAAGCACTACCCACATTCGCATTCTTCCTACTGAAAAATGCGTATGTGCTTCTCTTATAATCTCTATAAACTTGATATTATCAGACAAATATAAGACCCAGTTGATTCTGCCTTTAGCATTCTACATGGGGTCTACATATAATTCCAACTGTCACTTAAAACCATCATACCCTGTATATAAATTTTCAGTGAGCTAGGGTGTAAATATAAAAAGACCCTCACACAATAACAATAGCCGGTAACTGAAATCTTGTCAACGCTGCCCCAATGACCATCATCCCGAGCATGATCATGAGCTGCAGCTGGAGCCGTCACCGTCGCCGAGACCATGCCTAGCCAATAAATTATAATTGATTGGTAACGTTCATTCGTCGTAAAGCCAAAGAAAAACATGTAAGAGTGCTCTAATCGAGACGGCTCGATTAAGAGATACCCTGAACCCTGTAAGAGCTGTTACTAGAATCATTTTAAGCTTCTTTTATATATACATTGCATATAACGCATGCACACATTAATACAGTTATGCGTAGGCAGAGGGGTGGGAATCTTACATATTTTTGGTACCTGCTGACCCTTTTAGAAATCTGAAGTTGGTTGCGAAAAAAAGGTCATAGTTGGAATTTCCCAGTGTTTATACGTATCGCGGATATCGCACACAAACACATAAATGAACTATGCACTTAACGTAGCGCCATATACATATACATTTTCACGAGACAATAATATTCAATTTAAGTTTTATATTATAACTTAAAAGACACATTCACAAATTTGAGTCAACAAAAGTCACCGTGCTCTGCCTAGCGCTGAGCTGTCTGGCGCTAGCGCTCTTCTTAGAAGTAACGGGGATCTTTGAATTTGTATATGCGCCTATGTACATAGGCAGGCGCTCTGCTTGCTGCGCAGTTTGCGCAGCGACTGCGCTTGGGCTGCGATATGAGCATTACTATGGGAAATTGATTAATGAATAAGTTTTTTTCCAGATGGACTTTTTAAATGAAACTTTCAGAGTATAGTTAGACGGATCATATGTTCGTATTTGCCAAAGCACAAGTCTCTAGTATTTGATATACGACTTCTGGAGAAATTTGCAAATTTTGGGGAAATGGGGGCCGGTATCCAAAATCGAAAAATGCCAAAATGTGCGCATTCATTACAGTAACATACACTGCAAATTTGGAGTATCTAGCTTTTACGGTTACAGAGTTACGTTTGAAAAACAAAGTCAAATTATCGATTTTTATCGATAATAAGAAAATGGGATGACTTTTCGATAATTTATGATAAACTCGTTAAGCGTATGGTATACACGAGTATTCATGTTAAATTTCAAGTCTCTAGCTTTTGTAGTTTAGGAAATCGGTGCGTTCATCCGGACGGACGGACGGACGGACGGACGGACGGACGGACGGATGGACGGACGGACGGAAGGACAGGGCTTAAACAATTTCTCTTGTCGTCCTGATCAAGAATATATATACTTTATGGGGTCTGCCAAGCCTCCTTCTGCCTGTTACATACATTTTCACAAAACCATTATACCCTGAATTCCCATTTTGAATGGGTTCAGGGTATAACAAGTAAGAGTGCTCTAATCGAGACGGCTCGATTAAGAGATACCCTGAACCCTGTGGGAGCTGTTACTAAAATCATTTTACGCTTCTTTTATATATACATTGCATATAACGCATACACACATACATACACAGTAGGGATCAGGGTATAACAAGTAAAAAAAACTCTATAACCTGAGCCTCGTCGAACCTTTGTTTTCCAATACACTTATATTTAGCCCATTGAAAATGGTAATTCAGGGTATAATGGTTTTGTGAACGCACCAATTTCCTAAACCGCAAAAGCTAGAGACTTGAAATTTAACATGAATATTCGTGTATACCATACGCTTAACGAGTTTTTTTTTTAATTTTCGATAACTCATCCCATTTTCGTATTATCGATTACAATCGATAATTTGACTTTGTTTTTTCAAGCGTAACTCTGTAACCGTAAAAGCTAGATACTTCAGATTTGCGGTGTTACTGTAATGAATGGGACCATTGGGTGTTTTTCGATTTTGGATACCGGCTCCCCTATCCCCAAAATTTGCAAATTTTTCCAAAAGTCTTATATCAAATACTAGAAACTTTTGCTTTGGCGAATACAAATATATGTACCATCTAATAATATTCTGAAAGTTGCATTAAAAAAGTCCATGCAGAAAAAAAGTTATTCAACAATCAATTTCCCATAGTAATTCTCATATTGCAGCCCAAGCGCAGCCGCTGCGTAAACTGCGCATTAAGCAGAGCGCAAGCCTACGCATAACTCTGTATGTATGTGTGTACGCATAGTTCGTTTATGTATTTGTGGGCGATATCCGCGATACGTGATACTCATAAAGACTAGGAAATTCCAATTATGCCCTTTTTTAGCTACCAACTTCAGATTTCTAAAAGGGTCATCAGGTACCAAAAATATGTAACATACCCACTCCTATGCCTACACATAACTGTATTAATGTGTGCATGCTTTATATGCAATGTATATATAAAAGAAGCGTACAATGATTTTAGTAACAGCTCCCACAGGGTTCGGGGTATCTCTTAATCGAGCAGTCTCGATTAGAGCACTCTTACTTGTTTTTTTTTTTTTTTTTTTTTTTTCCAAAAAACTGACATTGGCGAGGTTTGAACGTACGTTAATTACGCATCGTGCATCACCTCTACCAACAACGCCACCTAATTTTTATAAAATTAAAAAACTAAATAAATTTCAGGCGTCGCCGTCGACTGTTGTCGAACCCAGGTCCTTAAGTTTCGCGTGGTTCGCTTCTACCAACGACGCCACTCCACTGTCTAAGAAAGCGGTGGCAAATGTAAACTAAATCAGCAGCTGACAATTCAACAAAATTCAAACGTAATTTGCGATTCTTCGAATCGACTAGACTGCGAGAATTTCGCTTAGCCCTGCTCCCTTTGCAAAGTAGCCAAACGTTTTGTTTAATACATTTTTTGTTATTTGACGGATTTTAATGAAATTTCCGGCATATGATCAACATATTCTTTGGGCATATTTTTTCAGTTAAGTAAAAGATCGAACTCCTTCACATTTCGACTATATTTGACACTTATTGGTGGAAATTTGGGGCCGGTATCCAAAATATAACAAAATTCGAAATTGAATAAACTAAATATAAAGCTAAATGTAAGTGGATCTGGCTCTAAAGGTGGGCAAGATAGAATTTTATAACTGAACTCCGATTATGTTTTTAATCGATAACAATTAAGTGGGAAAATTTATAGATTTTTTTAAATAAACTTGATCTGCGCGTGCTATACACGGACCTACAAAAAAATTTAAGTCTCTAGCTCTTATACGGGCTGAAATCGGCGAGTTCAAACATACGGACAGACCAAATCGAATTGACAGAGAAGTTCATTTAGCCCTGTGCGTCCGTCCGTATGAACCAAGCGATCTCGTAAACCCACAGAGAAGGACTTGACTAGAGACACAAAATTTTATATTTAGCTTTATATGTATTATATGCAATTTTGAATTTTGTTATATTTTGGATACCGGCTCCAAATTCTAAAAATTGAAGTTCAGATGTAAAAATAGCCAAAATGTGAATGAGTTGGCACTGTAACTAAACTGACAAATATGCCCTAGAATATGTTGATCATATGCCGAAAATTTCATTGAAATCCGTTAAGTAGCAAGCAAGTCATTAAACAAAACATTTGGCTACTTTGCAAAAGACCGCGGCAGCAGCGCCAAGCGAACGCACTTTTTCTATGCATGTGCACACACACATACAAACGCTCGCATTCTAGTCGATTCTAAGAATCGCAAATTACGTTTGAATTTTGTTGAATTATCAGCTGATTGTTTAGTTTAGATTTGCCTTCAGTTTTTTGAGTTTGTTGACAAAAATACTATTTAATAATTTTTCGCTAAATATAAATATATTGAAACAGATTCGACGGGGCTCAGGGTATTCCCTAGTCGGTCACACCCGACTAGAGTCTTCTTACTTGTTCGTGTTGTTTCTAAGCTGATTTCAACTCATGTTGCATGGTTTGCGTGAAATACCAGTGAAACAAACTAAGAAAACAATGGGAAAAACAGAGCAACTATCTTTACTTTAAATAAGCTCTCTTCATTGGACATCTGCGATAAATAGGGTTGTACTGGTAGAATGCAACATTCCGATAGCTTCAGTTGTATATAGCAGAAGACCTGATCAACCATGTTTTTGCGTGTGCTCAGAAACTATAAAGCATGACAGCACAGTTCAAATTACAACAACTGAACCAAACAAACATTACGCATACAGGGTATCTGCCCGTTAGTCTTTTACAGCCAGAGCGTTCTTATCGCATTAGAATTGCAAACGTTGATCACGTTGATAACGGATCGCTGATTTGTTTGCGCTGCATTCCTTTAGCTAGAAGCTGAAAGACACTTGATAGATACTTATGTCAGGCTCAGGTCTCCGCAACACCGTGGGAACTGCAACATGCGGCAAGCAAGTGTGAAAGTCGAGCTTATACTGCTCTGCATCTCCAACATAAAACTTGAAACTGAGCGCATTGCTATTTTAATGAAATAAAACACTTGTCGCTTTTAAAAGAGAGCAGTTGAAGACCTAAAACTTTCATACTCAAATACTATATACATACATGACGGATAAGTAATGGAATACAATTATCAATTTAATAAGATTCTCTCACACTTACAATTATAACTGGGGTTTTATTACACAGAGACAGTGTTTGAATTCATCCAATAGACCAAAAACTTAAACCAAGTAAATGGTTGAACATACCTAATTCATCTGAACAAACTACATAGAGTTTAAATTTGAAATTTATTTATAAGCTATAAGAAATGTAGAACAAGCTAAAATTGTTTACTTCTTACTACAGAAATCTATTTTTATTTCCATGTTGTATATTTTTATAATACTCCAAGACTTCATGTATTCGTAAAGTATTTAATAAATTTTAAATTCAGGGTATCATGCATGCTTACAAAGCTTAAATACTTGTGTGAAATGTAATCTATAAACTTATATTTAAACTTAATATGACACACTTAAAGACTTGTGTGAAATGTAATCTATAAACTTAAATATACTCTTAATATGACACACTTTGTTCAGTTCAGTTTTGATCGATAATCAATTGAGTTGGGTAATATCTTGCTAGAGTTGGTTTCTTGAGTGTATTTATTAATTTGTCGCTATGAGACGCACTGTCATATGTGGGATGACAGATCAGCTTATCATATGACATGTATAGCCGATAAGTAATTGGCCTACTCACTCCCACGTCATGACAATGTCAGCATGGATTTGGTCACCAAGTTGTTGGGATGCAATGGAGCGCGTTAATTTTTCTAATTGAAGCATTATTATTGATAGCTTGTCGCTGCCCTAGATAGTGCCGGATAATCTGTGGCTTAATCTCTTAACAAGTTGCTGAGACTAAGGTCATGCAAAATGCATGTGAATAGTTCCTCAATACTTATGGTTGAGTCAACAATTTGAAGAAAGAAATATTGGCAATTAGTCAATAAATGTGAACTGGCTAATGCTAAGGAATTGGCGCTGTGGAGGGAAATACGCTCAATTTATTGCTTTGGAAATAGTTTGCTAACCTTGTTGCTAGTGCTATTGTTATTGTTGTTGTAATTACTGCTAGAAGTGTTTTGGAAAATAAGTGAATAACCTTCGCGGCATTTTCAAATGCAATTAACACACATGCAGTCGTCGACTACGACGACGTCGACAACGACAGCGGTGACGACGACGACAGCGTCGACGACGATGATGGCAAATGCACTGAAGCAGGACGACCAACACCACCAACGACCACCACCATTACATCACCGATCAATCCAACTTGCAGCCGATGACCTTTGCCAAGTGCAACAGTTCGCTCTTTGACTCTGGCTCTGACTGTGACTTCAACAGTTGCACAGTGAAGCCACATCCATAAATTCCTTTTAATTAATCTATTAACTACTTGATTTGAACACACTTTCTGTATGACTGCTTCATACTCACATCTAATCAACCATAAAGATTAAATAGATCATATCGAGGGATATAATTGAATTTACAGCCTCGAACCACGACAACAGAATTAAGAAAGTTTATATATATATATATATATATATATATATATATATATATATATATATATATATATATATATATATATATATATATATATATATATATATATATATATATATATACATATAAAGCTAAATACAAAATTTGGTGTCTCTAGCTTAAAAGATGGGGAGATATAATTTTTTAACTGAATTTCGATTTTGTTTTTAATCGATAACAATTAATTGGGCATAGTTATCGATTTTTTTTAAAATAAACTCGATCTGCGCGTGCTATACACGGACCTACAAAAAATTTCAAGTCTCTTGCTCTTATACGGGCTGAAATCGGCGCGTTCAAACATACGGACAGACGGATGGCCGGACGGACGGACAGGGCCCAGTCGATTTCTCTTGTCGTCCTGATCAAGAATATATATACTTTATGGTGTCTGCCACGCCTCCTTCTGCCTGTTACATACATTTTCACAAAACCATTATAACCTGAATTCCCATTTTCAATGGGTTAAGGGTATAAAAACCATATTCACATTGAAGACAATAATTAAGGTATAGCGTTCAAATAAATGATATTTCAATTTTAAACACACTATCAGATTATACCCAAAGTATCTATGTAACAAACAATGTAACCAAAATAGAACGAATATCATACCTTCAAACATAACAAGTAAGAAAACTCTAGTCGGGCGTGACCGACTCGGGGATACCCTGAGCCCCGTCAAATCTGTGTTTTCATAGAATTTGGGGGAGTTTGGGGCCGGTATCCAAAAATTCGAAATTGCATAATATACATATAAAGCTAAATATAAAATTTGGTGTCTCTAGCTTAAAAGATGGGAAAGATATAATTTTTTAACTGAATTTCGATTTTGTTTTTAATTGATAACAATTAATTTGGGATAGTTATCGATTTTTATACCCTGAACCCATTGAAAATGGGAATTCAGGGTATAATGGTTTTGTGAAAATGTATGCAACAGACAGAAGGAGGCGTGGCAGACCCCATAAAGTATATATATTCTTTATCAGGATGACAAGAGAAATTGTTTAAGCCCTGTCCGTCTGTCCGTCCGTCCGTCCGTATGAACGCATCGATTTCCTAAACTACAAAAGCTAGAGACTTGAAATTTAACATGAATACTTATGTATACCATACGCTGAACAAGTTTATCATAAATTATCGAAAAGTCATCCCATAATTCGACTTTGTTTTCCAAACGTAACTCTGTAACCGTAAAAGCTAGATACTTCAGATTTGCGGTGTATGTTACTGTAATAAATGCGCACATTTTGTCATTTTTGCTTTTGGATACCGGTCTCCATTCCCCTAAAATTTGCAAATTTCTCCAGAAGTCGTATATCAAATACTAAAGACTTGTGCACACATATGTACCATCTAATTATACTCTAAAAGTTTCATTAAAAAAGTCCAAGCAGAAAAAAAGTTATTCAACACTCAATTTCCCATAATAATGCTCATATTGCAGCCCAAGCGCTGCCGCAGCGTCAACTGCGCAGTAAGCAGAGCGCGAGCCTACGCACAACTGTGTATGTATGTGTGTACGCATAGTTCGTTTATGTGTTTGTGTGCGATATCCGCGATACGCATAAACACTAGGAAATTCAAATTATGCCCTTTTTTCGCTACCAACTTCAGATTTCTAAAAGGGTCGGCAGGTACCAAAAATTTGTAAAATTCCCACCCCTATGCCTACGCATAACTGTGTATTAATGTGCACATGCGTTATATGCAATGTATATATAAAAGAAGCGTAAAATGATTTTAGTAACAGCTCTCACAGGGTTCAGGGTATCTCTTAATCGAGCCGTCTCTAACTTGTTTAAAATAAACTCGATCCGCGCGTGCTGTACACGGACCTACAAAAAAAATTTCCAGTCTCTAGCTCTTATACGGGCTGAAATTGGCGCGTTCAAACATACGGACTGACGGACGGACAGACGGACAGGGCTTAAACAATTTCTCTTGTCATCCTGATCAAGAATATATATACTTTATGGGGTCTGCCACGCCTCCTTCTGCCTGTTACATACATCCAACAAAAACATTATACCCTGATTTCCCATTTTCAATGGACTCAGGGTATAACAAATAATTTTAGAAAACACAAAATATAATAAGATATTCAATATGATAACAACTACAACATTTGCAATTACACTAATATGCCTAATACTATTCGCTAGTTTTAAATTTAAGTCAATGGCAAAGAGAATTGTCATAAGACATGAAACAATTGAAAGATCGAGCAATTCGATAGCAGAGGAGCAACTACCCCCGAAACTCATCCTGTACTCCGTTAGAATAAAGAAATTATTATATACATATATAATTATTATAGAAAGTGTCAATATGTATGTATGTTATACAAAGTATTCGAAATGTTTTAAGTTTCACTAAAAATACTATTGTTATTCGTTTTAGTAAATTGAGAATATAGAGTCGAAATGGGAAAGCGGAACATGAACAGTTTAAGTATGGAAATTTATGCAATATGCAATAGAGAGTAGAGTGAACAAGATGAAAGAAGAGTGGATGAACGAAGAGTGGAGAATGGAGAGTGAATAGTTTAAGAGTAGCAAGTAAAGATCAGAGATTGGAGAACTTCTAACTATCATGTGAATTGTGGAGAGTAAATTGTAGAGATAGAGTGAAGAGCTTTCAGTTGTCAGCTTAAGTGAAAACTAAAGACTGGTTAGTTGAAATTGTAGACTGAAAAGCTAAGAGTAGATGGTGGAAAGTAGTGAATAAAGAGCTTACTTTGGAGAGTCGTAAGTGTAGAGTGAATCTCAATGCTCATTGACTGAGTTTTTAACTAAAATTCTTTTATCTCCTGGAACAAGTATACTCACTAAATGATGTTATGATTAAGCTTCTTGCTCCGTGTTGTCCGTATGCTCTTTTTAGTAGAATATAACATAATGGCAGTCACTTACCTAAGCAATATGGTCAACTGTAGATCATAACCCAGGCGCTCCAGGGCGGGCACGCCCTCAACTCTTAATATGTTTATTTTTTCACGCAGTGACCGGGATACAGTGTGTTGGCCCTGACGTTCGCGTAGAATTTCCAGAATATTGGGCTGTCGCAGAAAGGCAATCACCTAAAATTCAAATGGAATATCTTTAGTTCGGTCACGATTTCTATATTGAATGGTAACAATCGGGAAAATCCCTTGACCTTGAGGCGAATTTGCTCTTTTTAATTCATCTAATCATTTATATACAACTTAAGGACTAGTTGATCAGGCGTCGGTTTAAATATTTATATAGAATTAAGACAAATATAAAGATCTAAATAAATCGACAACTATTCTCTTTTAGTCACACGTTTTGATTAGGAGTAGGTAAATATCCATGTGGAAAAAACTATATAGACCCTAATCGAAATTGCAAGTAACCTTAATATCTACTATATATGTACAATACTTACTTTTTCATTGTAGGCTATCGGCACATCCTCCTGGACGGTGACTGCAGGGTTAGTGGGGGAACTGGTGCTGGGACCGCCGACGGCACCGCTTAGGCTCAGTGTACAGGCAATGGCCGCTGCAGTGGTGCAGTTATGTGCGCTGGTTTCTTGATTGCCGCTGCCACGATATGGACGTGGTGGTGGCAGCGGCGGGACGCCCGATAGTGAGGGTGATGCGCTGCTGGAGCTGCTCGAGTTGATTTGGCCACTGGTGGCCGATAGGCAATTGCCATCAACGAGGTCTGGTTGCGGTTCTCGTTGCACATATTGATGCTGATGCTGATGTTGATGCTGCTGCTGCTGTTGTTGTTGCTGCTGCTGTTGGCGATGACGCACAACGCGCGGGCATTCGACAGGCAGGCGAGGATCCATGAAGGATGTCTTCCGATGCTGGTGGTCAATGAAAAACTGCTTGCCAGACTGATCTATCTTGGTCTCCCAGTAGGATGGCAGATCGCGGCTGAGCTGCGCAAATGTGTTGACAAGTGCGACCAGATCCTTGTTGTACTGATAGCGTTGAAAGCACTGCGGATCGCGACGTATACGCATGACCATATGCTTGAGCGCAGCGTTCCGGTTGTAGATGGCCAGCGCCGCCTCATTAGTGTGTAGTAGCGAGTAGAAGTCGGGACGACAAAGCATCAGCACCGCCGGATGTATGGCCAGATAAAGCGAGGCGGAAGGCACAGTACCACCGGCTGCGCAGGCAGAGCCAGCGACGCCAGACGTAGTTGAAGTTTCAGTCTGGCCATTTCCATGTGGTAGACTGTAAAACTGATTGGAACCGACGTGAGTCGTTGATGGATCGGCCGAGAGCAAGGATAGCCGATTCTCGTTGGTGATAGTGCGCCGTATGGACTGGTAGCGCCTGTCCAGCTGCTGACGATGGTGCTGTTCACGGCCGCCAGGACCCGTGCTCGGCCCTGGGCGCTGCCAGGATGTGGTACGTGTCGTATGATCAATATAAAAAATACGTCCATGACTGTCCATGCGCGCCTCCCATGCGGGCGGCAGGGGTGTTTCCACCATAGTCCCACATCCACCGCCGGCGCTTTCTATGATGTCAGCGCCACCGGCAGTTGCTGCTGCTGCCGTCGCCGCTGCAGCTGCCGCAGTACGTTCCGGTATGGAAGGTAGGCGAGTGCTGCTAATGTGCACCATGTCATCTACATCTGCTAAGCGTACACCGCCGGCGCCGGCCGGTGAGCCAGGCGGCGTCTGCATTTCACTAGAGTTGGACTCTGATGCGACCCCAGCAGCGGAGTTGGCAGTGACGACCTGCAGGCGCGCATGCCGACGTGCGTGATGCGTGGGTGTCGGCGGGCAAACTAATCCACCAGCAGCAGAAGGAGCAGCTACACCACCACCGCCGCCCACACGTTTCAGAAGCCGTTGCTGTGGCCGCTGTGCATGAAACATAGGCGTGTCGAGCGGCGGTGGTGGGGCCATAGATAGTGGCAACCCAACCTCCAACCCACCCACACCTCGTCCGCGTGTGGGCGAATGTTGGGACTCAGCACTGAGGCTGAGATCCAGCGGAGAGACGCTCCTCGTAGAACAGCCCGAGGGCGGACTACGCTGGCGTTTGGGCGAAAGCAACAGTCGTGGCGAATTGTTGCTGCTAGCCAAATGGTAGGGCTCATCGTTGCCCGATGCTGTGCCGGTACCCTTGCCGTTGGACAGGGCGCGTGTCAGGGGACGATGTTGTCGCAAATAAGGAAAGTGATGTCCACCGAGACTATTCGAATTCGCATTAACAGCGCCAGAGCTGCAACTGGCACTGGCAGTGCTGTTGTGCTGCTCCTGCAGGGGGAACGTGGGAAACTCATACGTCAAATGGGCCGGCACCTTCTGAGTGCTGATGGTATTGATGTAGCTGTCGGGCCCGATCTTTTTCTGAATCAGAGGCTTGAATCGCATCAGCGGGGGGCTGGCTTCCGGCTGGCCCAGGAGGCGCAACGGCGAATCGTTATTGTTGCTGCTGGCACCACTGTAGCTAGGCACATCCTCGCCAGGCATACGCTCGTCTGTATCAAGTATATCAAATTTGAAAACATCACCCTGCAGCTTCAGCTCCCGTCCGATGGCACGCGGCGGCCAAGAACGCTCCAGCGGACGGTGCTGCGGCGGCGGCTGTCGCAAATGTTTCTGACGGCTATGCACGCCGCCGCCCAAGTAGACATTGGCCTGCAGAGCTGCGGCAGCCCCCAGTAGACTCTCAACAGCAGCTGCTTCTTCGTCCACGTCATCGTCATCGTCGTCGTCCTCCAGGCCATGCGACTCTTCGTTCTGCTGCTCACGCAGCTCGGCAACACTGATTGTATCCACCATTTCGGCGGGCACCGTCTCAAAGCATTCACGCGCCACCCACAAATTGAAGTTGTCGCCATTCGAAGTCATCGCAGTGGCTACGGCAATCGGTTTGCTTTTCTTTTTGCAAACACCATTTTGGGGCGACAGCGTCCAGGACTTCCGACGAGCACCGCCACCCACACTACAGCTGCCCTCGCTGCCAATGCTGCCGTTGCACGAGCTGCTGGGCGACAGAGTCGCGCCAGACGACGATGCCAATGCCGTACTGCTAGGCGTCTCACAGGATTTGGTCGTAAGCAGTGCCTGATGCTGATTGCGTGATTCTTCATTGGAAGCAATTGAAGCTAGCGTTCCAGCCACGGGCAGTGCGCTATGTTCGTTGTTTGTCTCAGGTTGCAGGTCTCTTGGAGCTGTGTAAGGAACCAATCAGGTTAGCCAGTAGAAGATGAATCGAGTGAATCACTTACTTTGATTGCGCGTTTCGCGCATCCCAACGGCACCGTTCGCACCTTGTTCCAGCTGCTGCAATTCATCAGTGGCTGGCTGTTGATCTGCGGTCTGTTTACTGCTCTTAATTTCGGCATCTGCGTCGCTAACGTTCACTCTGACGTCACTGGCCAAAGTCAATGCACTTTCGAATGCCGTTTCAAGCTCGTCACTTTCATTGTCATTGCACGCCTCATAATAAGCATTCTTTGAATCATCGCCACCATCATCATCGTCGTCTTCACCATTATCCGCGTGCTCGTCATTATTATGCGCTGTTTTCACTTGGCTCTCTTGCTCAGCATCCGCGGAGATTTCGCCAGTTGCAATGCCCGCCGTTGCGGTAACGTGCGCTGGAGGTTCCATGTTACTGTTCCCGCTGTTTACCCCGCCCCAACGGCTGCTCTACTTTTTTATGGATTTCTCTTGCTTCGCATAATATATTCTGCTACAGTCGCCGCGCTGTGCTGCTGATTCTTGCTATCGATAATTTTGAATGTTTGCAAATCAGCTGTTACCACCACTGTATACGACGAAGTGTATAACAACATTGCCCTCAATTGTAACACCAATAGAAACAAGTAAGCAACCACTAGTTGAGCGTGACCAACTAGGAGATACCCTAAGCCCCGTCAAATATGCATTTTTCAATATACTCCATCTAGCATAGACTAGACATAGACTAATTTTCAGGTTTGCATTTAACAACCAAATAGCATTTTTGTAAAAAAAAAAAAAAAAAAAAAAAACTGACATTAGCAGCAAATAAGCAAATAACTAAAACTAAACTAGCTGCATTCAAACAATTCAATTGCATTTCGCGATTTTGCGCATTGACAATGCGACCGTTTGTATGTATATGTGCACATTTATAGTAAATACGTTTGCTTAGCCCTGCTGCCGCGTGCTTTTGCACTTTTTTGTTATTTGACGGATTTTAATGAAATTTTCGGCATATGATCAACATATTCTATGGGCATATTTGTCAGTTTAGAAAAAGTGCGAACTCATTCACATTTGGGCTATATTTGCACCTGACCTTAAATTTAAAGAATTTGGGGCAGGTATCCAAATTATAACAATATGCGAAATTGCATAAAATAAATATAAAGTTAAATTTAAAATTTGTTGTCTCTAACCTTAATTTAATAACTGAATTCCGATTATGTTTTTAATCGATAACAATTAATTGAAGATAGTTATCGAATATTTAAAACAAACTTGATCTGCGTGTGCTATACACGGACCTACAAAAATGTCAAGTATCTAGCTCTTATAGGAGTTGAGATTGTCGCGATTTCAAACATACGGACAGGGCCGAATCGATTTCTCTTGTCATCCTGATCAAGAATATATACACTTTATGGGGTCTGCCACGCCTCATTCTGCCTGTTACATACATTTCAACAAAACAATTATACCCTGCTTTCCCATTTTCAATGGGCTCAGGGTATAAGATAACAAAACGTAAACAAATACATATGTATATGTTTTGGTATTTTGGCTGCATACATATTGCATGCTAACAATATACTTAATAATACCAAATCTCGCTTTTTATTTTTTTTAATTGATTTTGATTTTGCCGCTAAAAGATGCACAACATACATATATTTTATCATATATTAGTAACTTACATTGGTCTATTAAAAATGTAAATGTGGCATAGCTCGTACATACAACATACAATCGAATTATATATTGATATTTTTCTTAAATATACACAATTTCCCTATATTTTGTAATAATATATTATATGTTTAGTAATATTAACCGACTGTAAAATGTTTTCTTATTTAGGAAATCGAGAAATATTTAAAATAATTTAACACTATGTTACAATATCGTTTTTACGATCTACGTACGCAACATGGAAAGACCACATGTAAGCGAAAAGTAACGGCATTTGCTTCATGTGGCGTTTTGGCAGCTTTGTAACGGCGTCTCATTTAATGTTATAGCGAGATTGTATGTGTTTAGTTTCGTCTAAAGCAATGTTTGTGCGGGCCAAAAGTTTCAAAATTAAGTCAACAGCAGCCGCATCCGACTCCGACATGGAGAGCAGCAGTTTCGGCATAGATCTAACGTCGAAGAGAGCGCCGAGGCCGACAGTTCGCCAAACTGTCTCCAAATGCTTTGCGATCACGTACGAGGACTACTGCCGGCACACCTCGCTACACGGCGTTCAGTACCTGGGCGAGGAAAGACGGCCGATTAAGGAGCGCGTCTTTTGGCTGTCTGTGTTCGTGGTTTCTATTTACTGTTGTGCCAACCTCATCCTGAGTGCCTACACCAAATGGAACGAGACGCCCGTGATTGTGAGCTTTGCGGAGAGGTCGACGCCCGTCTGGAATATACCCTTCCCGGCGGTCACCATTTGTTCGGAGACGAAGCGTGTGCTCAAATCGAAAGGCAACAACTCGTTTGTGAGCCTTTACAGCCAGCTCTCGGCTGATATGCGTGCCTCGCGCGTGTTCCAGCCACCAAACATCTCATCCATTGAAATGGAAGAGTTTCGCACGCTGCTCCACGTCTGTAATACGCACAGCATCCAACAGGACATGCCACTGATCCCTGGCGACGATGTGGACTACTACAAGCTTTTGGAGCGCATGTTGCCACCCTTCGACCGCTATTTTTTCTATTGCCGCTGGTTGAGTCGGTTCAACGAGTGTGACAAGTACTTCCGACCTACCCTGACAGAGGAAGGCATCTGCTACACGTTTAATGGACTGCGACCCACTGATATTTACCGGGAGGACACCTACCAATATCATCACAGCGTCCAGAATGTGTCACAGTCGACTTGGAGTCTGGAAACGGGCTATGATCCAGCGAGCGATGTGGAAACGTATCCAGCTCGGGTGCTCAGCGCAGGCGCGCGATCGGGCATCTTTATGACGTTGCAAAGCTTTAAGCAGGAGGTGGACTACGCCTGCCGCGGACCTGTTCAGGGCTTTAAAGTGCTGCTGCACGCACCAGACGATGTGCCGCAGGTGTCCAAACAATTCGTACGCATCCCCATGGGCAGGGAAGTGCTGATAGCAGTGAAGCCAAATATGATAACCACATCGGTGGGCATTGCCGAGTACCATCCATTGCGCCGCCAGTGCTTCCTGAGCCATGAGCGTTCGCTACGCTTCTTCAAAGTCTACTCCGAGTCCAACTGCCAGCTGGAGTGTCTGGCCAACTTTACGTTGACCAAATGCGGCTGCGTCAAGTTCTCGATGCCACGCAGCCTTGACATGCCGGTGTGCAGTGAGGACAAAATTTACTGCTACAACCTGGCCGAGCGTGAGCTGCTGGTGCGCGAATTCCATCGCGTGCGTAAACTGAACTCGAAGGGCGAGATGCCAAGGGGCGTGGAAACCGCGTGCAACTGTATGCCCGCCTGCACTTCCCTCGTCTACAATACGGAGATTTCGCAAGCCAACTTTGATTTGCACGAGATGCTGGCGGCCGAGGGTGATACGGAATTTTTATTAGACTATCCCGGCTCCCAGATGTCCAGGCTTTCGATTTACTTCAAGCAGAATCAGTTCATTACCTCTAAGCGTTCCGAGCTGTATGGCGTAACCGAATTTTTAGCCAACTGCGGTGGCATCTTTGGTCTCTTCATGGGCTTCTCAATATTAAGCCTCGTGGAGATGTTATACCACTTTACTTTACGTTTCGGTGTCAATCTAAAACAGTTGTTCAAAGTGGACTCATAGGTAGATACCAGTCTAAAATGTATGCTGTTCATCCGCAGTTTCTATGCTGCGGATGCAAATAGAGCAAATTATGAAATACGAGCAACATGCCTTTCAAAAGTTTGTGCAAATTATCCAAAATAAAAGAAATAAAAATATAAATAAATATTTAAGGGACAAAGTTGATCTTTTATATTTAAACTAAATAGCCTGTGTGGTGGTGAGTTTGAGCAATTCAGTTTGGCTTGAGAGCCAATAAATTATCGATAGATCTGCCTTTTTCGTTGTCGCTAAAGAGTTACTTACGATTCCAGGTCTAGATTCGATACCAGCTCAGGCTTAGTTTTTTAAAGATATAAGCAAATTATAGATATTCAAGGTCGTTGAAGTCTTAGAATTTACAATTTTTAGCTTATCGAGCTATTTATTGAAATATTAAATATTTATATATGAATCAAAGTAAATTTAAATTGTCAGTTTTGGGGTGCATAACGTAAATGTAAAAATATGTAAATCATTCTAAACAAATATATATATTTTGTTTACACACATTAATGGTTAAATATCGATGAGGGTTTATAATGCTCGATTACTGTTATTTTTCAAATTCCCCACAAGAAATGTATCGATAGTCATACAAAAGCAATAATATTAAACTGATATATACATACATTGCACTTTTTATCTTTATAAAATTGGTAAATAATTAACAAATTATAAAAAAAAACATTTTATAATTTGTCAACGGACAAGTTTTGCAAACTACTCAATTGTTTACTGCTGTTGGAGTCATCCAAGGCGGATGATTTTTTTTTTTTTTTTTTTTGGTAGCCCTGTCAGTAATCGATTGTTCAGCTAATTCCAAAAAAAAAAAAAAAAAAAAAACGCACTTGCTAGTGAAGTTTGCGTTTCGTTTCTGTGCAAATAAAATATAAATAATATAGACATATTGCTAGACAAAAAAGTTAAAGTGTACATGCCAAAACAAAAAACATATGAAAGTCATTGAAACGTGATTTAACGCATTATAATGCTAATGTTCACCAGCTGTAGGTTAACATCGCTATCAATATCAACAACAGTGCAAACAAGAGTGCCATAAAATGTAGAAAGTAAACAGGCAACCCAACTAACATTAAAAGCAATATATTTTTGTCATTTACTCGCGTGAATTTAATATTTTGGTTTTGTATTGGTGAATGGGCGCCGACACCGCCGCCGCCATCTTCGCCGTTGCACTAAGATATGGCTTCTCTACATTCCAGTTGGCGCTTTGGCAAAAAAAGAAGCAAATTACAATTGCGCATTAATGGTACGTTATGTCTAGCAAACGATAAATGTTAATTAACATATGACACAGCTTTCATTAAATTCATAACAAGCATACAGTTGCATACATATGTATTATACATAGACTTGTATTCTATTGTTGTTCTTTCGAGCTATTGCTTGGCTCTGTCTCACATGATAGCTTCTAACAGGCCTTACCCAATAAATATGCAAGCAAAGTCGATTGCGCATAAAGGGAAGAATGTTGCAGCAGCATCAGCCGCTTGCCTTTTTTTTTTTTTTTTAATTTTAATCAGCTTCTCGATGATGGTGTTGCTGCCAGAAATATATATATATATATATATATATATATATATATATATATATATATATATATATATATATATATATATATATATATATATATATATATATATATATATATATATATATATAGAGAGATATATATATATTAATAGAAATGAAACATGTAGTAAAAGTTTGGTCAAGCATAACATAACATATATATATATATATATATATATATATATATATATATATATATATATATATATATATATATGTTATGTTATGCTTGACCAAACTTTTACTACATGTTTCATTTCTATTAATAGGCGTCACGTCGATAACATATAGCTTCAACGATGACGCAGCAAGCTAATAAAAAGCCAACAAGACCAACAGCAACAATACACATTTGTTGTTTATTTATTTTCCAAGTACAGTTGGTTCTTTGTCGCTGTTTCGTTGCAACTAGAAAAGAAAAACGTGCGCCGCCAGCATTGGCTCCTGATTAGATGTGCTCGTGAAACAATTTCACGTTGATAAACAGCTAAATGCCAATGAATAAACTGGATACTTTGGTATTTACCTGTTTTCACTCTGAGTCTTGCATACATATATATACCCTATGTACAAACACTATGAGTATTGCATACATATATACATATATATACCTTATGTACAAATATATATAAAAACAAAAGTTTTCAAAAAGCTCATATAACTAAGACTTAAAAATGTCAACCAAAATGTAATCGTATTGACATAGGAATAACATACCATATTTTACTCTAGAATACGCATTCTTTTTTAAATATCTAGATTAAATTAATAGTAGATACCCATAAACGATGTTTTTTTTAGAAAACTTAGAATAATATATATTTATGAATAGTATTGATATATAATTGGAAGCTGTTCGTAATGATTCGATACTCCGATACTTTTACTCCTGCAATTCTGTTTTAAATTATTAGAATTGTAAATATTTATTTAAGCTGGAATCCATTGTACTCATATTTACCGATCTTCAATTCCGTTTTCAGTTTCGCAAGATCCCGAGGACTTTTACCGTTTAGATCCAACGAAATCGGCAGCTGAAAATGCGTATGACATCTATGCTATGCTCTGTGTGGAGGAAACGCGGGACACGAAGCGTCTTTTTCTGCTCAATGCTCTGGCCTCCCTTTGCTTGGCGGCCACCTCAGGATCACCGCACAACAACATACGGTTTACCACGGAGGAGCTTCTTTACTGGTAAGTAGCGTGTGCTACTCCTTAAATTTCCATGATTGTAATTAATTGTTATTTGCAGTTTAAGTGCTTCGCTGGTGCACACATTTACGCAGGTGCGTGCGGCTGCGCTTCGCACCATCCGATATACGCTGAGCACGCCAAAGGATATCAAGACTTTCAATTCGCTGCAGTTGCAGCATCTGCTATGTCGCTCCATTGATCTGATGCTAAAAAATGACGATGAGCGGGTGCAAGCACTAAAGCTAGTGCGCAAAATGCTTTCGATAGCGCCAGAAGACATTAGTCCTGTGGTGGTCAGATGCCTGGTATCCTTGGCCGACAGCGGCATCGAGGAGAGCGACAATCTGCTGCGAGCCTGCCTCGCGACGCTTGCTGAGTTTGCTGTACTCAATCCGGCACTGCTCATTGTATGCGGCGGCGTCTCATCTATAACACGGAATGTGTTGGAATGTCACAATCCACGCATTGCCGAAAGCCTCTGCGGTGTGCTGCTTTATCTGCTGGAATGGCCGCAGACGCGAAACATTTGCGGCGTTAGACTGGATTGCCTAGCGGCACCTTATTGTGATTTCACCTATGGACTAGGCATTATGGATAAAAACAAGTTTGTTGCTGAATTTGTTCCATGCATTAAATACATTTCCTTAATTGATTTGCAAATCCTTGCAGAGATGCACGTGAGCTGCGCTATACCAGCTGCCGACTGGCGCTACTTTCTGTGTTACGCAGTTGGACGGGCACGCTCGAGTTCTGTGATCCAAGCAAACCTTCAGGCTTAAAAGCAATAGTAGACGCTTTATATTTAAATCAAATTGAAGTTCGAGTAAGTATGCATGCACCCTCCATAACTAACGTGCTATATACTAACTGCTTCTCTTTCTATTTATTGCCGACAGAAAGCAATATTGGATTTGCTTTATGAGCTCTTGTCGGTGCCGCAACCTAGTTGGACAGATGATTATGATGTTGCGCTACAAACAGTTGATCCGTCAGATTTCCAAGACTCTTGGTTGCTGAGCAACGGTTTTGTGTCCGCTGAAGGCCGTTCTATATTACCAAGCTTAGCAGCGCGTGCACCCAATGTGGTTGAACAGCATTTAGCGCTGTTGCTCTACTGCTTTCTAGAGACGGGACTGCTTAATGCGCTGGTCGAGGTGGCCGTTGCCCCCGATCAGTTTGTATCAGTGCGCGCCACGGTTTTAATTGCAAAAATCCTTCAACTGATGCACACACATTTGCCAGCGGATATATTCAGCACGAGTCCAGCGTTGCCCACGCTGGTTGGACATGCCACGCAAGGCAATCAGCAGGCAAATGCCGCTGTCGCCGCTTTGCAAAACTATCAGAAGATATTGCGCCAGAGACCTGCATCGTGCAGCTTATTTCTTGATAGCATTATACAAGGTGGTGCGCTCATACAGACACGCCTCTTTCGGCGTAACATCAATGCACAGGATCAAAGTAATGCCTTGCAGCTGCAGGATACAGCTGGTGCGGCGGCTGCTGCCGTGGCCGTCGCCTCCTCATCTTTTTCATCTGGCTATAGAGACACGGCAACGCTGGATAGACAGCGACTTGACTCGGTCTCATCTAGCGATGAGTCCAATTCGCAAGCATCGAGCTCTCTACGGTCGAGCTTTCGACTGAAGCGTAAGTTTCTGCCGCATGTGTTCAACCTCGAGAATTTGCGTGCCTTAAATCGACTTCTTCACGAATCGCACGTGCTGACGCAGGCGGATGCGAGTGCCTGGGACTGGGAGGTGATCATCACTATACTCAGAGTAAGAATTAAAGAAATGAGAGCTTCGCATTTGCCTCAACTAACTCTCCTTTTCTTGTCCCAGTCGAATTTCATACGCAAGATGGACTATACGCCGGGCAAATTCTTAAATAAATTCCTAAAACGTTTGGTGGACTTCTACAAGCCAAGTAACAATCGCTTTTCACATCAAGATCTTGTGCCAGGTCATTCAATACCGTCTTATGTGAGTGCTGGCCTCGACCTAATTGATGTGCTGCTTAATAGCAGTGAGGTAATTATTCTTGTTTACTAAGTCTTTTATTATTGCACCCTGAGCCCATTGAAAATGGGGATTCAGGGTATATTGGTTATTTGAAAATGTATGCAAAAGGCAGATGGAGGCGTGGCAGACCCCATAAAATATATATATTCTTGATCAGAACGACAATAGAAACTGTTTTAGCCATGTCCGGTTGTCCGTCAGTCCGTATGAACGTAAACCACAAAAGCTAGAGACTTGGAGTTTAACTTGAATACTCGTGTATACCATACGCTGAACGAGTTTATCTTTTTTTCTTTCGAAAACTCATCCCAATTTCTTATTATCGATAACAATCGATAATTTGTTCGTTTTTCGTTTTTACGCGTAACTTAATAACCGTATATGTTCTTGTAATGATTACGGGCAATTTGTATTTATTGATTTTGGATACCGGCCGCCATTTCCCCAAAATTTGCAAATTTTCCCAAAAGCCGTATATCAAATACTGTTTTGGCAAATACAAACATAAGGTCCATCTCATTATACTTTGAAAGTCCATGCTGAAAAAAAGTTATTCAACAATCAATTTCCCGTAGTAATGCTCGTATTGCAGCCCAAGCGCAGCTGCTGCATTAACTGCGCAGTAAGCAAAGCGCGTGCTTACGCATAACTGTGTAATGCAATGTATATAGAAAAGAAAATTTAAATGATTTTAATAATAGCTCCCGCAGGGTTCAGAGAATTTCTTAGTCGAGCCGTATCGACCAGAGCCCTCTTATTTGTTCTAATATGTTTTTTTTTCTTTGCCGTAGCTGGAGTGCATGCGGTACATAACGGATTATTTCTCTGATGTCAGCCAACATCTACTGGCAGTGACCTCAAGTCGAGCCCACGACTGTCTCTTTAGTCCACAGCATATGAACAACACAATGTGCCAGCAATATTTTCTGTACATTGGACGCATGTGTCGCAGCACTAAGGGCATTGAAGTGCTCAAAAATACAACCGTTTTCGAATAGTAGGGACAATTGATTCAGTCTTGTGCTCTTGTATTCTTATCTCTATTTCTCTTCATTAGTATGATTACCCTGGTTCGGCATACTGATCATGTTTGCTATGTGAAGCTTATTGTCTCTGGGCTAAACTACAGCCATGAGAAGTTGCCGCGACAGGTGCTTGAGAAGGCGCTCACGCTCGCCAAGACACGCAGTGGTCGATTGTATGCCACACAATTTCTGGCCGTATTGCTACGCGCGCGCTTGCCGAATTTTGAAGTTTGGGGCTTACCACTGATCATACAGCAGACCAAGGATGCGGATCGCAGCGTTGTACTGGCCGCAATGGACGTGCTCGAGGAGGCATGCCATGATAAATACTATCTGGAGGAGATTGCTAGTCTCTGGCCCAATCTAAAACAATTGGGCGATGTGGGGCGCTTGCTTATGTCCCGTTTCTATTCGCTATCACGCGGATTGAATAGCAGCAAAGCGCACATCGAAGAAGAAATCAAGTATTGGCGCACTGGCTACAACAAGCGCTACGTCCTTCTCGTCGAGGCAGAGACACACTCCTGTCTGACGTTACATGTGCGCAACGAAGATGGCTACTACTCCAGGCGCAACTGCAACCAGCGAGCACAATCAGTCCCGCCCAATATTGCGCCACATCTTTATGGTCAGATGGCGCAGACCACCCAAGGAATGACAGCGCTTCGCAAATACGCCGATTTGCCGCAAGTGCTCGAAGTGCTGACGCGTGGCAAGTGCAACGACGATGCCGAATGTCTTGAACTAAAAGCGGCTATATGGGCTCTCAGTCATGCTTCAACTCATTCAAATGGCATCGATTACTTTGTGGAAATTGGCGCGAGGTACGTCAAACCTCATTTCTAGCATTGACAAGCAATATGTAATGTTCTTTTTTATTTGTAGGCTCTATGAAAGACTTATACTCCTGGTAACTAAGTGTGAGGTCTATTCGGTGCGAGCCACTTGCTTCAGTGCATTGGGTCTAATTGCTGGAACTCAGGCAGGCGCCAATTTGCTTTTTAAGCTAAGTAAGTTATGAATGTAAAACATATAACCATGTTAATATAGAATTAATTAATTTTAATAGAATTTGTATATGTTGTATCATACGAAAGAGAGAGGGAAATTCAAATTATTTTTGGCTAAATTATGTTTATAGATTGGCTCAGCGTACGTCACGATCGGAACACAATGTGGCCCGTTCATCAGCCAGAGGACTGGATGTCCAGTCAATATACTCCGGTACGTCATCACTATGAGGACATGCCGCCATATAACTATATGGGAATTGAGGATCAAATCGATGCTTCCTACGATGCTGGCAGCTGTTGGAACTTACAGGATGCTAATACTACAACGACAACGACCACAGACAGCGCCCGAACAACAGTCGAAGAGGTATGCTGTTACCTTAACAATATAAGTACCTAAAAGACGAATGTGTCCTCTGTTTTTTGCATGCAGTTCAGTCGACCGCTCAACATAAGTGGACTCGCAGCCAAGTCCAAAACTCTACCGGAAGGTAGCAATGTGCGCCAAGGTAAACATCAACGCTCGCTGTCCGAATCTAAGACAACGGATGTATTTAGCCTAATAGGCGGTGGCTCCAGTGCGCCAGGTGTTGCTTTCTACCCCATGCATTATCAGCATCGAATACGCTACAACTCATGCACAGACTCAAATACGTCGGGCGTCAGCAGCTGCGAGTCGGTTACAGGTAGAACGGCTGCCGCAGCCGCTGCTTCTGGTGTTATCAATGTGGGTGACTTTCAGCAGTTTCCACTGAGCCCTATACAAAGTATGTCCAATCTGCAAGAGATGCCGCCCCATTACGCTGCCAATCTGTTGCGACGAACTTCCATTCTGGGCGCCAGTTTTCTGCAGCCCGCACTTAGTCCTCTGGCTATAGAGGGATATGCGAAACTGCGCTCTCTGCGCTCTCACAGTCGCCCGGTGTTCTCAGAATCAACTGCGGAGCTCTACGACTTCATCGACATTGTGGACCGTGGTGAGGTGCAACCACGCAAATACTCCTGGGGCGAACCTAACCGCCGGATGAAGGTGCGCAGCTTGGATCGACAAACGATGCTTAACGTATTCACGTAAGTGTACACATAAAATGCATATACACTATATATATTATTTAAAGGTATTTTGTGCACGTAAAATACATAGTCTAACTCCCACTCTTTAGTTTAACTGTTTGTGTTCGTGTGTACTGCTCTCACCTTCTCTTTCTACCTGTCTCTCTTTATGCCCGAAAAATTACTTAAGCATTGTGTGTGTATGAACAATGATTGAGAGAGAAATAGCTATATGCCGCGTACACCAGAGCGATATCTAGAGATTCAGTCGTTGTAAAATTGGTTCCCAAGCGCACAAAATATAAAATTATATAGTCAATGTGTCTGCACCCAAACTATTTGCTACTACTCTCTCGAAAATTGCTAAGCTCAAAATATGTAATTAGTTTGTGTGTGTTAAAATATTTCTATCGAAATATTAACATCGATATTTTTGTTCTGCAGACGGCTCTCGGCGGAGGAACTGCAGGTGCCGTTGCCCACACTAAATACGCCCAAGTTTCTGTCGCAGACTGATCTACAAGGACCGTGCTACACGGGCATCTGTTTACCCAAGAATGCGCTCGATTTGTTTCCGTCGCGCAATCTAAGCCGTACTTATGTCTCATGTGATATCATCGATCAGGATCTAATGGGCGTCAATCTACTGAGCGTGCGGCCACAGTTTTTAACGTTCCTTAACGATTCCTTCAATAATGAGGGCGGTGATGAGTCCTCGGTAATATCGTCGCTATCTGACGTCTCCTCATCGGCTAGCCGACGGCCATGCAGATGGCAACAAGGCGCCAAACATGCGCGCAGCCAATGCCTTTATTGTACGCGCTCGCGTCGTCAGCAACGACTGCAGGCACAGGTGCCGGCACAGGACAGCAACATCGGTAATAGCATGGGCCCCGCGCTGGCTCCATGCGAACTGTATAGCAGTGCATCAGCGACACTTGTTGCAGCTGGCATACAGGCTGGCCCGGCTCTGGCTCGAAAAAGTACTGGAAAATCGAGCGGGGCTACAGTGCAGCTTGCGGACATGAGCAATCACTCGCCCGAAAGCATAGTGAGTGAAGAGAGCCTGCCGGATAAGTTGACCGCATCCATACTTTACAACGTGCAACGCATGGCCAATCCTGTCAGTGCGAAGCAGTCGAAAATGATATTATTAGAGCTAAAACAAAAACATCCGCACGCCTTTCAAGATATTTGCTTATACTCGGAGTCGTGCAAGACTCTCGGGCGCAGTAGTTATCGCATGAGTGCGCGACGCTTTCTGCAAGAGCTCTTTCTGGATCTGAACTTTGATACGTTCTATGTGGAGCCACAGCTTATTATCGCGGCTCGAAAGCAACCAACCAATGACCCGGTCGGATCCATAACTTCTGTTGGCGCACCAACATTGACAAATTCAATAGCGACCACATCAACCGCAGCGACCACAACAGCTACTGCAACAACATCAATAACAGCAGCAGCAATAACTCCTTCAAATGCCACTTTATTGTCGCATAAAACACAGCTGAAACCAAAGCAGACGGCTCAACTAGCGAGCGTGTATGAGACCAGCTGGGAAAATCTATTATTGGATCAATCGCCGCGTATTGGAGTCAAGAAGACTCCCGTGCAAGCTTTTTCCGGATTGCAACATAGGACAACTGCACCAATCACAAACAATGAGCTACACATCGACGATGCGATGGAGGATGCTGTAAAGAGCGACGAATATTTTGGCGAAGATGTCTGTGATGGAAGCGTTAACGACACGCAGGCCAGCAATGTAATAATCCAAAATAATAAGCACTGCAGCAGCGATACGATTAGTCAAACAGAAGACTTGTCACCGCTGACGCTGATGCTGACGATGACAAGAAGAACGACGACGACGACCTTATCATCATCAGCTGCAACTACTCCGACAGTTAGCGCGGCATGTGCTAATCTGGAGAACGAGAATCGTCAGTATACGCGCGGACGTTCCTATACGCTTGAGCTGGATCTGAGCTGTACTAAAAATAAATTTCCAATCACGAATCGCAATCGGACGGCATCAATAAAGACGGACCAGGGATCGGTACTGGGGTCAATGATTGCACGGAAAATAAGCTTGGATGATGGCACGCTCTACTACTCCACAATGACCAAAAGCTTGGCAGCATCCGTTGCAAAGCCTGTGGGCAGTCTTTACTGTGAGAAACGTCTGCAGAGCTCCAAATCGGAGGCTTTGCTGGATAGTGGTGTCTGCAGATATCCATATCCAGATCAAGCACACAGCATCAATACCCGCCCTGCAAGGAACTAAACTTTTCTTTAATGGATTACGTTCTTTTAGCTTAACACGATAAGTTGTCCATGGCTTATATATTTACATTCGCTGAGCGATTTATGTAAGCTCTGCATATATAGTATATACATATATATGTAAAATCACAAGTAGAAGGAGAAGAGAATACACACATCTAAATACACATAAACCCCTAATAATAAATAATTAATAATATATAAAAACTAAATCGGTAGATTTTACAATTAAAATTAATATTATTGATACATATTTTCTTTAAATAAAATTCATTGCCGTTAAGTGACACAAATAGTTTTTGTAGTTAATTAATTTAAACAAGTAAGAGTGCTCTCATCGAGACGGATCGATTAAGAGATACCCTGAATTCTGTGGGAGCTATTACTAAAAAAATGTTACGCTTCTTTTATATATACATTGCATATAACGCATGCACACATAAATACACTGTTATGCGTAGGCACGCGCTCTGCTAACTGCGCAGTTTACGCAGCGGCTGCGTTTGGGCTGCATTATGAGCATTACTATGGGAAATTGAATGTTGAATAACTTTTTTTCTGCTTGGATTTTTTAATAAAACTTTCAGAGTATTATAAGATGGTACATATGTTTGTATTTGCCAAAAAACAAGGCTCTAGTATTTGATATACGACTTTGGAGAAATTGGCAAATTTTGGCGAAAGGGGCCCGGTATCCAACATTTAAAAAATACAAATTATTTATAATCAATACAAAAACATACAACGCAAATCTGAAGTCTCTAGCTTTCACGGTTATATAGTTATGCGTGAAAAACTAAGTCAAATTATCGATTGTTATCGATAATAAGGAGTTATTCCTGAATTCCCATTTTGAATGAGTTCAGGGTATAAAAACACAAAAAGCAAAATTACAAAGATCTTTTCGGCACGCCGAAGATAAATACCCTTGCAGACCAAAGTGCGTCAATGGATAAAGAAAAATTAATTTTATGAACTCGTATTTTCCTGTAATATGATGAACCGATCCGTTTTTATAGCAGATGTAAGACATTCTGGAAAGCACAAGCTGAGATGCTTCCTATAGCATTTGAATTATATAGTGGTTGCTGACTGAGAGACTTGATTTTAATTATAAACAAGTAAGAAAACTCTAGTCGGGCGTAACCGACTAGGGTACACCCTGAGCCTCGTCGCACCTGTGTCTTCCCATACACTTATATTTAACGTAAAATTATACAAAAATTTCAAGTTTAAAGCATTTGTGGCAAATGTAAACTAAAGCAGCAGCTAATAATTCAACAAAATTCAAACGTAATTTGCGATTCTTCGAATCGACTAGAATGCGAGCGTTTGTATGTGTGCGCTCATGAATAGAAAAAGTGCGTTCGCTTGGCGCTGCTGCTACGTGAGTTTGCAAAGTAGCCAAACGTTTTGTTTAATAACTTTTTTGCTATTTAAACGGATTTCAATGAAATTTTCGGCATATGATCAACATATTCTATGGGCATATTTGTCAGTTTAGTAAAAGTGCCAACTCATTCGCATTTTGGCTATATTTGAGACTGAACTTCAATCGGGGAAAATTTGGGGCCGGTATCCAAAATATAACAAAATTCGAAATTGCATAAAATACATATAAAGCTAAATATAAAATTTGGTGTCTCTAGCTTAAAAGATGGGCGAGATAGAATTTTATAGCTGAATTTCGATAATGTTTTTATTCGATAACAAAAAAACGAATAAATTAATCGATTATCGAAAATAAACTCGATATGCGCAGTCGCTGTATATAGGGATCTACAAAAAAATTTCAAGTCTCTAGCTCTTCTGAGAGCTGAGATCGACGCGTTCATACATACGGACAGACGGACGGACGGACAGACAAACGGACAGGGCCAAATCGATTTCTCTTGTCGTCCTGAACAAGAATATATATACTTTATGGGGTCTGCCACGCCTCACCAACAATTTCCCATTTTCAATGGGCTCAGGGTATAAAAACAACTGAATGATGACTAAATAAAATGGGTTTGGGTTCGTCATCCTTTTCTATGTCCTATATAGAGATATTTTGTGGATAGCATTGTGTTATCCCCTGCAAGGATAGTAAAAAGGTTACCCAAAAAGGACTGCTTCATTTTTGGTAACAGCAAAACCACCGCAATTTTTTATTCAAATGTACTTAAAAAAAAAAATAAAAATAAATTAAAGGCTCACCAACAATTGAAAAGTGCAAAATTGTATGCAATGATTTAATGTGATCAAAGAAAAGATCCTACATTTAATAAATACATCCACAATTAAATTAAAATATTTTTTGACAATAATTAAAACTCAAATCTTACTTTTATTAATCCCTGCTCACAGAGTTTCGATAATAAAATCTTCATGCTGAAATTGATGCATGTCATCTCTACCTAATGTACACGTAGTCACTGAGTTCTGTTGACCATGGGACGGTATTTGTTCGCTGTAATGTATTTGTTTTTCACAAATATCTCAACTATTTTTGCCGAAATTCGGTATTGACTCAATGTCACCTTACAGTTATCCATGTCCTTAGTCAAAAAATACTTTTTATTTGAAGACCCTTTAAAGAGTATAATTGAGTAACTGTTGTATTCTTCTTGGAAATATATAACACTTCCTCGTTGACATTTTGATCAACATACATTCTTGTTCTGGGAGATCGGTAAATATTAATCAATTGGATTTATTTTGGTAAATATTAATATTAATTGGATTTACTGAACGCTACATTTAAATTCATAGTAAGAATTAGTGCTATAACGTAGTAGGTACAAAGTTTTTTAGACAGATATATTGAAATGTGTCCGACTGCTATGGTAATAACAAATAAATATCGTTAGGTATAAGAACGTTGCAAATATGCCCAGTGCATTGAGAGCCATTGAGAAGCCCAGTAAGTATTTCCATTTGCCTCGAATGGTTTCGCATGTTTCCCCGTTGTCGCTGGGCGGGACAATAAAAATTATTGTTTTCAAATGCATCGAGTTCGTTCCGGATGCACAATATACTCACATATCATCAGAGACAGCTTCAACTAGAGCTGCTATGGTTGTCGTCTGCTGCTCCTCCGTCAGACAGGTGCAGTTGCTGTAATTGAGGAAGGAGCTGGTCGCCGAAACACAGTTGCCATCGCTTAGCTTGGACGTGGACTGCAGCTCGGCAAGCTCAATGGCGGCACAGACCAGCGCCAGGCAGCAGAGGATCAGAGCCAGAGCGGAAAAGACATAGGATTCAACCAGCAACACTCTGTAGCAGTTGTTGTGCGCTCTTTTGTAGTCGGACTCACAATCCCGACCAAGCAATATTAGACCCGCAATACTGGCAACTAAAAGCTAAAATATTACTTGATTTACTACTGGATAAGTAACACTTAAGCATTCAGACAAGGTCGATTCATTAGCAACTACTCACAGAAAGACCACTTAGGTACGGATTTATCAAAATGGATGCACTCGGTGTACAAATTAGTATCGAGATGGCCAATCCCACTATCAGCAGGCCAATGGCCAATTGCAGGATCAGAAGTTGCCGTGAGAAATTCGAGTTGCGAGTGTGCGAAGTATATGTTTCCTGTATGCCTGTGATATATAGAGAAGACAAAAGATTAAAGATCAAACAAGTAAGAGTACTCTTGTCGAGACGGCTCGACTAAGAGATACCCTGAACCCTGCAGGAACTGATATTAAAATCATTAAACAATTTCCTCTATGTATACATTGCATATATATACAGTTATGCGTAAGTACGCGCTCTGCTTACTGCGCAGTTAACGCAGCGAGCATTACTATGGGAAATTAATTGTTGAATAACTTGTTTTCCACATTGACTTTCTTAATGAATCTTTTAAAGTATAATGAGATGGACCATATTTTTGTATTTGCTAACTAAGCAGTAAGCAGTGCGAGTGCCTAGGCGTACTGAGTGTATAGGTGTGCAAGTTAACGAGTGCTCCTCGTCTTTAGTTATTTAAAGACTACACTGTGAGCTATTTGTAGACAACGGTTGTGCTCTGATGTTACAGCCGGGCGGTAGGGTGTTTAACATACAGAGCAGATCCCGTTAATTCTCGAATGTAAACAGGAAGAAAGAAACTAGACAAAATGCTCAATGCTTTTGATCCCGTTTGAAGTTTGCACATCAAGCTGCATTAAAACGTAAAGAGAAAGAAAGAAAACGAAAAAATTCGCAATACTTTTGATCCCGTTTGAAGTTTGCATATCAAGCTGCACGAAAACGTAAAGAGAGAGAGAAAAAAAAACAAGTAAGAAAACTCTAGTCGGGCGTGACCGACTAAGGGATACCCTGAGCCCCGTCGAATCTGTGTTTTCAATACACTTATATTTAGCGTAAAATTATAAAAAAATTCAAGTTTACTTTCAAGTTTTACTTTAACAACCAAATAGCATTTTTGCCAACAAATTCAAAAAACTGAAGGCAAATGTAAACTAAGACAGCCGCTGATAATTCAACAAAATTCAAACGTAATTTGCGATTCTTCGAATCGACTAGAATGCGAGCGTTTGTATGTGTGTGTGCACATGCATAGAAAAAGTGCGTTCGCTTGGCGCTGCTGCCGCGGTCTTTTGCAAAGTAGCCAAATGTTTTGTTTAATGACTTGCTTGCTACTTAACGGATTTCAATGAAATTTTCGGCATATGATCAACACATTCTATGGGCACATTTGTCAGTTTCGTAAAAGCGCTAACTCATTCGCATTTTGGATATATTTGAGACTGAACTTCAATTTTAAGAATTGAGGGAAATTTGGGGCCGGTATCCAAATATAACCAAATTCGAAATTGCATAAAATATATATAAAGCTAAATATAAAATTTGGTGTCTCTAGCTTAAACAAGTAAGAGTGCTCTAATCGAGACGGCTCGATTAAGAGATACCCTGAACCCTGTGGGAGCATTGCATATAAGGCATGCACACATAAATACACAGTTATGCGTAGGCATAGGGGAGGGAATGTTACATATTTTTGGTAACTGCTGACCCTTTTAGAAATCTGAAGTTGGTTGCGAAAAAAGGGCATAATTGGAATTTCCTAGTGTTTACATACACAGTTATGCGTAGGCACGCGCTCTGCTTACTGCGCAGTTGACGCTGCGGCAGCGCTTGGGCTGCAATATAAGCATTACTATGGGAAATTGATTGTTAAATAACTTTTTTTCTGCTTAGACGTTCATAATGAAACTTTCAGAGTGTAATAAGATGGTACATATGTTTGTATTTGCTAAAGCACAAGTCTCTAGTATTTGATATACGACTTCTGGAGAAATTAGCAAATTTTGGGAAAATGGGGACCGGTATCCAAAATCAAAAAGTGACAAAATGTGCGCATTCATTACAGTAACATACACCGCAAATCTGAAGTATCTAGCTCTTACGGTTACAGAGTTACGATTGAAAAACAAAATCAAATAATCGATTGTTATCGATAATAAGAAAATGGGATGACTTTTCGATAATTTAGGATAAACTTGTTCAGCGTATACACGAGTATTCATGTTAAATTTCAACTCTCTAGCTTTTGTAGTTTAGTAAATCGGTGCGTTCATACGGACGGACGGACGGACGGACAGACGGACAGGGCTTAAACAATTTCTCTTGTCGTCCTGATCAAGAATATATACACTTTATGGTGTCTGCCACGCCTCCTTCTGCCGGTTACATACATTTTCACAAAACCGTTATACCCTGAATTCTCATTTTCAATGGGTTCAGGGTTAAAAATAGGCGGTAGGAGTGCGAACCGGCAGGAGATACAAATAAACTTAATTGTCGCCCAACCGCGGATGAAACTCATAAGATTCTGCAGAAAAATGTAAGTGGCATGTTCCATCTATTGCGTTTTTGAGTCGTAATACAAAAAAACAAAAACAAAGAATAAAATACGAGTAGATAACATTGCAATCACTGGCCAGAACGTTCGTGTAAACGTAGTATATCAAACACAAATTAGTGCCATAGGCTAATGAGCTTCCCGGAAGCTATAGGGACGTGAGACGTGAAATAGATAGTGACGAAGACCCAAGTCAGGTGTAGGCACTTATAATCCAGGCATTAGCTCAACAAGAGGTTAGATTAAGGCGAGAGTTTGATGAAAAATTAAACAGTGTCAACCAGCGAACAGGCGGCCTATCAGCCAGTTTTCATTGGCCCTAACATAGGATGCAATATTTCACTCGACCTTGTGAAATCGATACCAGAGTTTAGTGGAAAAAGCGATGATTATGTCCTTTGGAGACAGTCGGTTGTGCTGACGTATGAGCCGTTCAGGCCTTACGCAGGTAGCTCTGCACACTATCTAGCAGTGGGAATAATAATGAACAAGATAACAGGCACGGCAAGAGTATTGCTGGCCTCTTACAACACAATCTTTAACTTTGATGTGATAATAGCACGTCTAGACTGTACCTACGCTGATAAAACATCTCTGAGGCTTTTACGTCAACAACTAGAGATGGTCAGGCAGGGCGACATGACACTGAAGGAGTACTACGATGATATAGAACGCAAATTAACACTTGTCACGAACAAAGTAGTAATGACAAGAAACCCGGAAAGGGCAGCAATGATCAATGAAGAGATTAGAGGTGACGCATTGCATGCGTTCATATCAGGATTGAAAAAATCTCTCAGATCACTGGTGCTCCCTTCCAGGCACCGGATCTGGTTTCTGCGCTAGCTTTGGCCAGAGAGACCGAGGCTAGCATGGAGAGGAGCGCATTCGCTGCTACCATTGCGAAGGCAATGGAAGAGAAGACACAAGCGAATGATAAGAAAAGATCGTTCGACAAACAAAGAAAAAACCTCGATTCTGCACAGAATCATGAAATAAACCCCTACTATACAAACAAACAGGGAAAACAGCAGGTTAAGGACAACAACCAACAAACAGGCCAATTGCAACATGAGTCTATGGAAGTTGACCCCACCTCATCAAAGTTTAGACAGAATACACAATATAATAAAGGTCAAGCAAATTGTTCGCATGTAGAAGGTGGAGCGTATATCAGGGCAAAGACGTCAGCGGGTGAACCAAACTGTACAACAGATACCCGACAGCAATGACTTACAGTACGACCAAATAGCCGCCCGAGAGGTGGCTGAGATTGATGATGATTCCGAATCTGTAGAAGGGGATGACTCAATCAATTTTTTAGGGAACGCTCCCAACTACCGTTTATCGAGAGTTGTAAAAATCCTAATCGACACCGGGGATGCCAAGAGCTACATTAGACCCTTAACAGGGCTAAGACATGTAGAAAAGGTAAAGACCCCGTTCGAAGTCAGTTCCATTCATTGTTCTGACAAAGTTCACCAAAAATGCCAAATTAACATTTTTGGTGTAACGGCAACATTTTTCATATTAGACGCCTTGCGTCCGTTCGACGGCATAATAGGCTTTGACCTGTTAACACAGGTGGGGGCAACACTAAACGCCGAAAACGGCACAATTAATTATGGAACTGTATCTGAAGAGCTACAGCACCATCTTTGTGACAACGTAAACTTTACGAATGTCAACGACATTGCCGTCCCACAATCAGTGAAGGCTGAGTTTAAAAAAATGATTATGAACAGAGTAAAGGCTTTTTCGACTTCTAACGAAGCACTGCCATTCAATACATCTGTTGTAACAAAAATTCGTACTGTGGATGATGAGCCAGTTTACTCAAAACTGTACCCACAGCCAATGGTCCTGTCCGATGGGCGCGACCTACTTCGCAATGGCGTCATCAGGCCATCAAAGTCTCCGTACAACAACCCCACCTGGGTTGTAGACAAAAAAGGTCACGATGAAAATGGCAATAAAACAAACGCCTGGTCATCGACTTTAGGAAGTTAAATGAGCGAACCATTGCTGACAAGTACCCCATGCCGAGCATCCCCATAATTTTGGATAATCTGGGAAAACCTAAGTAATTCACAACGCTAGATTTAAAATCTAGCCATCAGATTTACCTTGCGGAACTAGACCGCGAAACAACATCCTTTTCAGTAAGCGGGGGAAAATATGAGTTTTGTCGATTACCGTTCGGGTTGAAGAATGCGGGAAGCATCTTCCAAAGAGCAATCGACGAAATCCTGCGTCAACAAATCGGGAAAACTTGTCATGTTTACGTTAAGCACATAGATTGGGTTCTAAAGAGCCTGTGTGATGCTAACATGAAAGTTTCTCGAGAAAAGACTCACTTCTTTAAAAAAAAATGTGGTGTATTTTTGATTTATTGTGACTGAGGGCGGAGCAAAAACTGACCCAGAAAATTTAAAAGCTATCACAGAATACCCAAAGAACCTCTATAAATTAAGATCGTTCTTAGGCATGGCTAGCTATCCTGAAAGGCGAGAACGGCTCCATAAGTAAGCACATGTCAAAGAAAACTATTATCAGCTTTGACACCGTGCAGAGAGAAGCTTTTGAGAGACTAAGGAATACATTAGCCTCAGAAGACGTCATTCTTAGATATCCAGACTTCAAGAAACCATTCGATCTAACGACGGATGCTTCTGCATATGGTATTGGGGCGGTACTGTTACAGGATAGAAGACCCATTACCATGATATCTAGAACCCTCAAAGAGTCCGAAACACACTATGCCACCAACGAAAGAGAACTGTTGGCTATCATGTGGGCGCTAGGCAAGTTGCAACACTACTTGTATGGCACGAAAGATATACATTTCTACACGGACCATCAACCTCTCGCCTTTGCCGTATCTGACAAAAATCCCAATGCAACGATAACAAGTAAGAGTGCTCTAATCGAGACGGCTCGATTAAGAGATACCCTGAACCCTGTGGGAGCTGTTACTAAAATCATTTTACGCTTCTTTTATATATACATTGCATATAACGCATGCACACATTAATACACAGTTATGCGTAGGCATAGGGGTGGGAATTTTACATATTTTTGGTACCTGCCGACCCTTTTAGAAATCTGAAGTTGGTAGCGAAAAAGGGCATAATTGGAATTTCCTAGTGCTTATGCGTATCGCGGATATCGCACACAAATACATAAACTAACTATGCGTACACACATACATACACAGTTATGCGTAGGCACGCGCTCTGCTTACTGCGCAGTTGACGCTGCGGCAGCGCTTGGGCTGTAATATGATCATTACTTTGGGAAATTGATTATTGAATAACTTTTTTTCAGCGTGGACTTTCTTAATGAAACTTTTAGAGTATAATAAGATGGTACATATCTTTGTATTTGCCAAAGCTCAAGTCTCTAGTATTTGATATACGACCTCTGGAGAAATTTGCACAATTTGGGGAAATGGGGGCCGGTATCCAAAATCGAAATATTTCAAAATGTGTGCATTTATTAAAGTATTATTACAGCAAGATCGGAGTATCTAGCATTTACGGTTACAGAGGACCGCTTGAAAAACAAAGTCAAATTATCGATTGTTATCGATAATAAGAAAACGGGATGAGCTATCGAAAATTTAAGATAAACTCGTTAAGCGTATGGTATACACGAGTATTCATGTTAAATTTCAAGTCTCTAGCTTGTGTGGTTTAGGAGATCTAGGGGCTTACGCGGACGGACGGACAGGGCCAAATCGATTTCTCTTGTCGTCCTGATCAAGAATATATATACTTTATGGGGTCTGCCACGCCTCCTTCTGCCTGTTACATACATCCAACAAAACCATTATACCCTGATTTCCAATTTACAATGGGTTCAGGGTATAAAAATGTGGAAGGCGTATATTGACGAACACAACGCGAAAATCCACTACAAACCGGACAAAGAAAATCATGTTGCTGATGCCCTATACCGACAAAATGTAAACACCTTACATGACCACATATCTTCAGACGTAGCAACAGTCCATAGTGATGCATCCCTGAAGTACACAATAGAATCGACTGACAAACCGCTTAACTGTTTCAGGAATCAGATAGTTCTAGAAGAATCACATTACTCTCTCAAGCGAACATTTATACTTTTCGGCGAAAAAACACGCCATATCGTTCACTTCACAGATAGGGCAGAAGCTCTTGACGAAGTCTCTAGCTTTTACGGTTATTAAGTTACACTTGAAAAACTAAGTCAAATTTCGATAATAAGGAAATGAGATGAGTTATCGGAAAAAACAGATAAACTCGTTCAGAGTAAAATTTTAAGTCTCTAGCCTTTGTGGTTTAAAAGATCGCTGTTTCTTGCGGACGGACGGACGGACCGACTGATCAAGAATATATATCTTTATGGGGTCTGCCAAGCCTCCTTCTGCCTGTTACATACATTTTCACAAAGCCATTAAACTCGAATTCCCATTGTCAATGGGTTCAGGATATAACAAGTAAGAGTGCTCTAGTCGAGATACCCTAAACCCTGCGGGAGCTGATATTAAAATCATTTTACATTTCTTTTAGATAAACATTGCACACACATACACAGTTATGCGTAGGCACGCACTATGTTTACTGCGCAGTTTATTCAGCGGCTGTGCTTGGGCTGCAATATGAGCATTACTATGGGAAATTCATTGTTGAATAACTTTTCTTGCGGATGGACTTTCTTAATACAACTTTCAAGGGTTTATTTAGGTGATCCATATGTTTGTATTTACCAAAACACAGTCTCTAGTATTTTATATACGACTGTTGGAGAAATTTGGAGAAAATGTAATATATACAAAATGTGCGTATTCATTACGGAGATCTGATGTCTCTTGCTCTTGCGGTTTTTAAGTTGCGCTTGGAAAACATAGTCAAATTATCGATTCTTATCAATAATAGGAAAATGGGAAGAGTTATCGAAAAAATGATAAGCTCGTTCAGCAGTATATTCAAAATTTCATGTCTCTAGCTTGTGTGGTTTACGAGATCGCTGCGTTCACACGAACGGACGGAGGGTTAGACGGATAGGGCTATATCAACGTAGTCTGCCTTCCTGATCAAGAATATATATACTTTATGGGGTTTGTCACGCCTCCTTCTGCTTGATACATACATTTTCACAAAAGGAAGGAGATTAGGGAAGAGAACGGCTAAGGTAAGAGAAGAGTTGAGTAGTAAAGAGAAAGGAGAGAGGGAAATATAAATTTAAAGAGAAAATATAAGGGAAGAAGAGAGAAGATCAGATAGTATTTGTAATTGCAATAGATTTACGCTTTTTGGTATTGGATCGTATTACACTTACTGTCATGGTTCTTGTTATTAACCACTATCATCCGGCTGTGCCTGAGACTATTCCGAGTTGGCGCGTGTCTTCCGGCGATCTTCACGCTCTTCATGTTTTGAGGGACCGTGGTGCTCATATAGACAGCCTGTGGAACGTTTTGAAACAAGTAAGAGTGCTCTAGTCGAGACGGCTCGAGTAAGAAATACCCTGAGCCCTGCGAGAGCTGATATTACAATTATTTTACATTTCTTTTATATATACATAGCATATAACGCATGCACACTTACACACACAATAATGCGTAGGCACGCGTGTTTTTACTGTGCAGTTTACGCGGCGGCTGCGCTATGAGCATTAGTACAGGACGTGATTTGGAGAAATTTGCGAATTTTGGGGAAAGGGGGCCGCTACCCAAAATCCAAAAAATACAGAATGCACGTATTCATTACAGAAATATACACCGTAAATCTTAAATCCCTAGCTTTTACAGTAAGGCTTGTCAAATTTTAAGTCTCTAGTTTTTGTGGCTTACGAGATCGCTGCGTTTACACGGACGGACGGACTGGGCTATATCAAATCAGTTTGTATTTGCGAAATAAATACTTTATGGGGTGTGCCCGCCTCCTTCTGCCTGTTACATACATTTTCACAAAACTATTATACCCAGAATTCCCATTTCAATGAGTTCAGGGTATAATAAGAACATACCTGCGTTGGCTGCGACACATCCAGATCGCTAAATGGAATTTGCTCGTATGTGGCTCCGAAGCGTTGCAACTCAATTGTGGGCGAGCTGATTGAATCCGGTAGAACGGAAATTCGTGGAAGCTGCGGCACACTTTGGTATTTGGGATTCGGCTTGACAATCACTGACGGCGTAGCTGCGACGAGTAAGTTACGCTCGCTGGAAGGCGATGGTGCGACGTCCAGTGTCTCACAGTTGTTGATACCAAAGAACTTGGACTTTGCATCACTCAAGGCGGCTTTGACAGCTGCAATGCTTTGACTGGTCTCATTCGGGTCTGAGGCCTCTGGCATTGGCAGTTGGTGACGATCCTGGCTATTCGATTTCCACGACTTCTTGTTGGCGTTCGTGGCAATGCTCGGACTGTCTCTCAAGTCCTGGTGCATCTTTTGGGGACTTTCAAGAACCGACAATAGCTGTTGCTGCTGCTGGTTTTGCTGTTTCATCTTGGGATTGGATGTGCTGGTATTTGTTGATGTTAGGTTGTCATATGTGCTTATTGGACGATCATGTTGGGATTGCATTGTTATGCTGGCATTGGTCCGATAGTACTATAGCCTCTTCGCGCATAGCGTGTGTGTTCGTGTGTGTGTGTGTGCGTGTGCGTGTTTGTGTGTGTGTGTGTGTGTGTGCGCGCGCGTGTGTGTGTGTGTGTGTGTGTGCGTGTGTGTGTGTGTGTATGTATGTATGTATGTGTGTGTGTGTGGGTGTGCTTTTTACTGAGCCTCACAAGACAACAAACAGTCCAATTAAAGAAGAAAGACAACACGCATACACACAACAACGACAAATAAGCAAAAAACAGCACAACAACGGGAATATATATAGACGCGAGTGGTGGGGGAGACAGAGAGACGCTTGCAACTGTACACAGCAAAAGGTGAAAGCAAACTAAAAATAATTCTCTCGAATTTACTGCGATCGAGCGCTTTAAACAAGCAAAATTTCCATTTATGTTCTCGCTGCTTGGCCTAACCGAAAAACAGTTGCGAGCGCAGCTACCGCAATGAAATCCTCTCTCTTAGCTGCCACCAGTGCCAATACGATTACAGCCAGCTCTCCTCACTCACTCTCGCTCTCTGCTTGCCTCGCTGCTCACATGGCTTGAGCCCTGCTGATGCTTGTTGCGCCAACGTTTCTAGCTGTGTTGACGTGGCAAGGCTAAGCAGCATTTTCTTTACAACCAACAAAGTCAGAACTAGCGAGAGAGCGCGATAGCTGTTTCAGACTATACCAGACCAAATAGACACTATATACCTTTGTATGTGGTGGCCCAATCCTTATAGTCAATGGTATCTGGCTCAGAGTTTTTATATAGTTCAATATTTGCAATAGTTATAACTTTGATATTGATTTGCTAAATATAAATGTTACTACCACTTGCCCATGAATATGGCCTAGCAACTTAATGACCCATGCCCATAAACCCACAGGTGTAGGCTAATGTAAAGGGTATTAATACAAAAGAGACTGGAGAGAGCGCATGAGATTGAGTGCGGCGGCTATTGTGCAGCATTGTCAATTTTCACTTTTTATACCCTGAACCCATTGAAAATGGGAATTCAGGGTATAATGGTTTTGTGAAAATGTATGTAACAGGCAGAAGGAGGCGTGGCAGACCCCATAAAGTATATATATTCTTGATCAGGACGACAAGAGAAATTGTTTGAGCCCTGTCCGTCTGTCCGTCCGTCCGTCCGTCCGTCCGGATGAACGCACCGATTTCCTAAACTACAAAAGCTAGAGACTTGGAATTTGACATGAATACTCGTGTATACCATACGCTTAACGAGTTTTTCTTTAATTATCGAAAAGTCATCCCATTTTCTTATTATCGATAAAAATCGATAATTTGACTTTGTTTTTCAAACATAACTCTGTAACCGTAAAAGCTAGATACTTCAAATTTGTTGTGTGTGTTACTGTAATGAATGCCCACAATTTGGCATTTTTCGATTTTGGATACCGGCCCCCATTTCCCCAAAATTTGCAAATTTCTCCAGAAGTCGTATATCAAATACTAGAGACTTGTGCTTTGGCAAATACAAACATATGTACCATCTTAATATACTCTGAAAGTTTCATTAAAAAAGTCCAAGCAGAAAAAAAATGATTCAACAATCAATTTTCCATAGTAATGCTCATATTGTAGCCCAAGCGCTGCCGCAGCGTCAGCTGCGCAGTAAGCAGAGCGCGTGGCTACGCATAACTGTGTATGTATGTGTGTACGCATAGTTCGTTTATGTGTTTGTGTGCGATATTCGCTATACGCATAAACACTAGGAAATTCCAATTATGCCCTTTTTTCGCGACCAGCTTCAGATTTCTAAAAGGGTCAGCAGGTATTAAAAATATGTAACATTCCCACCCCTATGCCTACGCATAACTGTGTATTTGCGTTATATGCAATGCATATATAAAAGAAGCGTAAAATGATTTTAGTCATAGCTCCCACAGGGTTCAGGGTATCTCTTAATCGAGCCGTCTCGATTAGAGCACTCTTACTTGTTTAACTTCACATTTTCTCACCAAATCTTTGACAATGATATCCAAATTGACCAAATCTTGATTATAACTATGTTTATATATATATATATATATATATATATATATATATATATATATATATATATATATATATATATATATATAACAGTTAAGTTCGTAAGAGCTGGGAAAATCTGACTCTGAATTTCCACGACTGGAAAATGGGTGAGAAAATCACATGACATATTTACATTTATATAGATATAATCTGATGCATATAAAATGAAGAGTGTTACATCTTTTTAAAGGCCGGATCAGAACCTCATTTACAGATAGACTTATGTATGTAGTATGTAGTCCGCCTTTTAGGGATAGTTAGTGAGAAATATTCATACGTGTTTTGATAAAACTGGGCTACTGCCTTAGACTCCAATTAAAGTAGGTGATCTGTGGGCCAAGCTCAGATTTTGTGTTTGGTAAATATGGCTGGAAGGCAGCTTTTAATTGATAGATATGTATACGAAATCAGAAGTAGTCAAAAGAGAATGAGAGAGTTTGCATAAAAGGAAGAGTAAAAGTTGAGGTATTGTGTGCCGCTAGCAGTAAGCCAAACAAAGAACAAGCGAAAAGTAAAAGCAAATCTCGACCTGTCTGTCGCATTAGACCCTGAACCCATTCAAAAGGGCATATTAGCTATGTGCAAATGTATGTAACAGGTCGATCTGTCTCCGCGATGAATCAAACATTAAAGTTGGGCCAAGCTAAGAAGAAGAGCTAAACAAGAACGGTGAGTGTACGTGTGCGTGGGCAGTAAGTAGTATTCATTCGGTATATAATATATATAATGATCAACAGTTAATCATCATTTATATTTTATTTTGGATACCCAAATATTACCCAAATTCTTAAAATTGAAGATCAGTCGCAAATATAGCCAAAATGTGAATGAGTTCGCACTTTTACTAAACTAACAAATATGCCCATAGAATATGTTGATCATATGCCGAAAATTTCATTGAAATCCCTTAAGTAGCAAAAAAGTTATTAAGCTACTTTGCAAAAACACGCGGCAGCAGCGCCAAGCGAACGCACTTGCACACACACATACAAACGCTCGCATTCTAGTCGATTCGAAGAATCGCAAATTATCAGCTGCTGCTTTAGTTTACATTTGCCACCGCTTTCTAAGACAGTGGAGTGACGTCGTTGGTAGAAGTGATGCACGCGAAACGTGAGGACCTGGGTTCGATACCAGGCAACGTCGGAAATTTATTTGGTTTTTTAATTTTATAAAAATTAGGTGGCGTTGTTGGTAGAGATGATGCACGTTGCGCAATTAACGTAGGTTCGAACCTTGCCAATGTCAGTTTTTTTGAAAAAAAAAAATGCTTTAAACTTAAAATTTTTGTATAATTTTACGATAAGTATTGGAAAACACAGGTTCGACGAGGCTCAGGGTATACCCTAGTCGGTTTCGCCCGACTAGAGTTTTCTTACTTGTTTTTTTTTTTTTATTTTTGCCAAAAATGCTATTGGATTGTTAACAAATTTTTATAAGCTTATGCTAAATGCAAGCTATGAAGTATAGTGAAAAATACAGATTCGACGAGGCTCAGGGTGTCTCCTAGTCGGTCATGCCCGACTAGAATTTTCTTACTTATTATATATCCGATCATTGTGAAACTTCTGAACATGTAAGATCGTGAATTAAGTTTATAGCTAATTAATGGAGCCGAATTTGATCGATTATTGAGATGGCTGGAGTAATATTCAGCTTACCTTTGTCTTCCTATAGCAGTACTTTTTGTTTTTATGATTAGGATTGAATTATATTTATTAGGGCATATGTAGGGTTGCCATCCGTCCTGGAATTCCGCATGTCCCGCTTTTGGAGGTAATGTCCTGGTTTCCCGACCTGACACGAAGTTGTCCCGGTTTTTTACTGTTTCGATCAAAAAATCGTCATTTTAACAAAGTTGTGTAGTCGTCGACCGTCCCGGAACGACCTGTGGTCTAGGTAGGTATATGAAGAGCTTTGACTGCTTATATACGTATACTTTCTTAATTGGTATTTTTAACACTTCCTAATTCGTTCTAATTATACAAAAGTGCTCGGAAGTGGTCAAAACAGAATGACGAATTGTATTTTTAGTGCTCAAAGTTAGGAGTAAGCCAAATAGAGAACCGACCCAAATGAAAACCACAAAAAACTATAGCTAGAGTCTTTGACTTCTTGGCACCGGCGTGGCGTTGGTTGCATCATTCGGCCTCAAACGTTGTGGGACAGTCGTAGGCTTTTTGGGCTCACGCGCGAACTACTTAATGTGTGCTAACGCATACGTCCCTACACGTCACATACGCACATGTTACAATGTATTTTCCACCGTTGACTGCGCACAAGTAGTAAATCGATACAAAGCGGGTATGTGCGACCTAAAGATTACCCACAAGCAATTTATGGCTTATGATACTAAGCACTCTTTTCTTTCCCCTTCATAGAGTGAGGAGAGAATATTGGTTTTGTAAAAGATCTGCCTAGAGCATACATACTCAGATATGATAGGGCTACTAGGACCACTGAGGGCGTGACATATAAGGAATGTTTTACAGCCCAAGCGCTACAACTTGAGACATTATAAAGGATGATTCATTTAAGATACAAATACAATATACAAATACTTTATATATATACATCAGGCATCAGATAATTACGTCACTTATATCTTCTCCAATTTCGGCATAACTTGAGTGGATATTTTGGATCGCATGAGAGTATTACGCAGTCGATTCAGCCCAAAATAAATGATTTCAATAGTTGTGGAGTCAGCATTCTAAACACACTCCAAACATTCTTTAAAATCTAAATAAATATATGTGGTCGAGATAATATGGAACTAGTGTCCAGAACATACAAACAAATATCAAATAAAACTTATATAGGTCAGGAGAAGCTTCCATTTCCTTAGTGCAAATTGGCAAATTTGCAAAACTTGCAATACACCCCGTCGTACGCATTTTCAATGGTTGCAGAGTAATACTCTGTATTAACACAGCAGCACTAATAAATAATGTGCATGGCATGCTCGACCAGGTGAAATAATGAAAATGAACTAAAGGCATGCATTGATTGAATCTATTAAGCTATCTGGGCTATATATTCTTTCTTATTATAAAATAATTTGTATTTTGTCTTTTAGAATTGCTTACATAAGACCCATACAGCCCTTTTGACCAATTTAGATGATTAAAGGGTATTACCGAATCATGTAGCATTCGATTGGAATATACCCTGTAGTTGTATACATTACAACATTATACGTTAATAATTAATATATTATATATAATATCTGTTATATACCATTTACTGTACACATTCTATAGTCGTTATACTCTCTCATACCCCACATTCTGTGTATCCAGAGTATATACAACTTTACATCGTTAACAATGGGGCAGCAATGCCGACACTTTTACGCAGAAGTTACAAATGCGCTTGGTCTTCAATATTACATGGTAAATGCAAAAGTTAACAATTGAAAAATATTTTAATATATTTTGGGTTACGAGTATAATTAGAAACAAGTAAGAGTGCTCTAATCGAGACGGCTCGATTAAGAGATACCCTGAACCCTGTGGGAGCTGTTACTAAAATCATTGTACGCTTCTTTTATATATATATTGCATATAACGCATGCACACATAAATACATAGTTATGCGTAGGCATAGGGGTGGGAATTTTACACATTTTTAGTACCTGCTGACCCTTTTAGAAATCTGAAGTTGGTAGCGAAAAAAGGGAATAATTGGAATTTCCTAGTGTTTTTGCGTATCGCGGATATCGCACACAAATACATAAATGAACTATGCACTTTACGTAGCGCCATATACATATAATATTAGGCAATTTGCGGTTTTGTGCTGGATATCTGGACACTTTGCACAGGCTGTGCAAAACATGCACTCGACCGTTTTGAGTAAAACATTATGTCGATTTCAATTATCATATACATATTTTAGCTCTACTCTATACATTTTCACGAGACAACAATATTCAATTTAAGTTTTATATTATAACTTAAAAACTAAACACATTCACAAATTTGAGTCAAGAAAAGTCTCCGTGCTCTGCCTTGCGCTGAGCTGTCTGGCGCCAGCGTTCTTCTTAGAAGTAACGGGGATCTTTGAATTTGTATATGCGCCTATGTACATAGGCAGGCGCTCTGCTTGCTGCGCAGTTTGCGCAGCTACTGCACTTGGGCTGCGATATGAGCATTACTATGGGAAATTGATTGTTGAATAACATTTTTTCTGGATCGACTTTTTAAATGAAACTTTCAGAGTATAGTTAGACGGACCATATGTTCGTATTTGCCAAAGCACAAGTCTCTAGTATTTGATATACAGCTTTTGGAGAAATTGGCAAATTTTGGGGAAATAGGGGCTAATATCCAAAATCGAAAAATGACAAAATGTGCGCATTCATTACAGTAACATACACTGCAAATCTGAAGTATCTAGCTTTTACGGTTACAGAGTTACGTTTGAAAAACAAAGTCAAATTATCGATTTTTATCGATAATTAGAAAATGGGATGACTTTTCGATAATTTATGATAAACTTGTTCAACGTATGGTATACACGAGTATTCATGTTAAATTTCAAGTCTCTAGCTTTTGTAGTTTAGGAAATCGGTGCGTTCATACGGACGGACGGACAGACGGACAGGGTTTAAACAATTTCTCTTGTCGTCCTGATCAAGAATATATATACTTTATGGGGTCTGCCACGCCTCCTTCTGCCTGTTACATACATTTTAACAAAACTATTATACCCTGAATTCCCATTTTCAATGGGTTAAGGGTATAACAAGGTTTTTGCTGACTAATTCTTTGTGTTGATAAAGAATTAAACTGAAGGCTACTTAGTCAAAGTGTAAACTATTATTTGTTTCAGAGTACCAATAAGTACAATTAAAGTCTAATATTATGAATAAAATAAACGCTAATTTACCAGTAAGAAAATAATCTAAAATTATGAAAAACAAGTAAGAGACGGCTCGACTAAGAGATACCCTGAACCCTGGGGTATTAAAATCATTTTACATTTGTTTTATATGCACACTTACATACACACTTTCAATTTCAAATATCTGGCTTTTGTGGTTTATGAGATCGCTGCGTTCACACGGACGGACCGATGGATGGAGGGACTGACGAACGAACGAAGAGGGCTATATCAACTCAGTTTGTCTTCCTGGTCAAGAATATCTATTTATTTAACAAAACCATTATACCCTGAATTCCTAATTTAAATGGGTTTAAGTGGCAATAACTTATGTTACGAGCCACCCTCGGCAAATTTTGTAAAGTTGTGCGATTGCGCAGCTTGCTTGTATTTCGCGTTTGCAATAATGAAACAACAATGACAAACAGCTAACCGACCAACCGAGCAGACGAGGTACCAATGGCCCGACCGCCCGCACGACCGCAAGAGCGACCCTCCGAACCGCCACCCGAACGACCAATTGCCCAGCCAACAAACCGAGCAGCCAGCAGCAAACCAATCAACCTTATTCGGATGGTGCTGGCCGCGCGCTCGCTCGGTCCCTCTGTCGTTCAGTCGGCCGCTGCACACGCGCGTTGCTGCGAACTTTTGTATGGCAAGCGCCAGCAAAAAACCAGTTATAAGTCAACTTTCATTCCGAGCAGACGTGTCAGGCGTACGGATCGGAGCGCGTTTTAGTGTGTTGTGTTTGAAAAAAGCGAACTCCGTTAATATATATAAATAAATATATATATATATATATATATATATATATATATATATATATATATATATATATATATGTGTGTGTGTGTGTGTGTGTGTATACACGTTAAATAAATTTACGGTCATAGATAACCATTATTTTCAAAAGGTGCTCGCCAGTCCAATAGCTATCTTATTATTTATTTATTTATTATTTATTTTTTTTATTGGTTTGTTTGAAACGCTTTGTTATCCCACACTCAAAATCTGTGAATAGTAAAAGTAGAACATTTGAAGAAAGCTAAGTCTACAAATAATATATGCATATATGTGTATATAATCATTAATATACATGCATGCAATATATATATATATATGTGACATAAAAAGAAAACTGAAAATGTGTGTGTGACTGCGTTGGACTGGCTCGGGTCGGATTCAGACTCGGATTAAGTTTTCTACTCGGTTTGAGCGCATTGTACTTTCTCATATGGATTCAATTAACACATCGTGTATGGAATTGATGAAACACTAAGCAAATAACTAATGAACCACACACACACACACACACACACACACACACACAAGTGCGAATGTAAAATGAAAATCTTGCTGCACATGAAATGACGTACATAAACAAGCGAAAGTCTAACTGTACATAAGACTACAACTAATCAACAGCTAATAACAGCAAAACCCAAACAATGTTTCACTTTAGCCAGAGGTTGTTCGACTCACTGGCAAGCGATTTGCATAGAGCCATGGCCTTTACGAAGCACTCGCTCCTGGTAATGATGATGATGTCACTAATAACATACGGAAGTTGTCACGGTAAGTTCCTTATCAGCCAATACATATGTACATACGCCAATCATGATGATGATGATGATGACGATGATAATGATAATTGAGAAAAGACTTTATAAGAAATGCAATATTATTAAACATTTCATTTTTATTCACTTTTATAGCCTTAGCTGTATGAATGAAAATAAGAAATACTAATATTATAGATTTCAAAATAAATATGCGATATTTATAAGTCATATACAATTTAAAATTAAAATAAATTATGATTTTGAAACCAATCAATTAAAATTGGATGCATTTTGATTGAAGCTTGAGGCAGAGCATATGAAAATAGTATTAATATATATCCTAATATTTATATATATATATGTAAGTATACGTCAAGTCCGAGCTTGAGCTAGAAACTATTTTTATTAATATCGAATCAAGTTTACTAACCGCACATCAATTCATGATAAAGATAATATCAAATTGGTAGCAGACTCACACCATTTTTGATGAACAAATCAGAAAGATTAAGAATCTCTTTTGTATTGCTTCCATTAAGTCTATCTAATATACACCTGCTTTATCTATTGCCATAAAACACTCTCATACAAATACGAGTTGCATTTTACTTTGTTTTCGTTGTTCAACTTTTTCCAATTGTTTAATATTATTTAAATAATTTTTATAACGCCTAAGTTACCCGAGATAAACGCATTTCGAGTTTCGTTAACAACTTTCAGATATTGCATACACCAATGTATGTGATATGCTTATAAATGTCGCTTTCGTGTCGTAACGGATCCAACCTACCTACCTAGCTAGTAGCCTACCTTTACCTGCGCTGGTTGCCCCAGTTACCGCAAATGTGAACTCAGTTCATCTTTCTTTCTTTCACATTCGTTCATTGAAAAAATGAGTGTATTAGTTACTGGCTTTGAAAGATGTACTCGATTTATATGCTCTTCTACGTTCGGAAATACACCAAAGTCTAGGAAAATGTTCGATGATTTTACATAGTTAACAAGTTGCTCAACAGATCAATCAAAATTTGAATGCTTTCTTACCTACTTATAGGTGTAGCTACTCATGTATGCATGTTCACTAAACTCCCCATACATATCATATAAAAATTTTCGATTCAACTCATTGTCATATTGGCTTAGCCACAAACGCATTGACTAACAACACATGCCATCAGGAATTGGTACTTAAGTATGTACAATATTATGTTTTATGCTTTATTTTAACTGGCTAGCAATTCATATTAGATATATCACGCCAAGTTATGGGGATCTTACGAAAATAAAAAATATTAACATATAGTGTTAAAGAACTTAAGCAAAAAGTTCAAATATAATCTACATTTCGGCATTCATTCACTCTACTCTAAGTCGCTGTCCCCTTCCCTATATGACTATATGATACTCACGATTGATACAAATTTGAGTTTCAGAAAACTTTGATAAGTGCATGCAATGATTCATGGTCATCTAGTTTGATTAGAATAAATAGCCAAGAATATTTTGTCATTCGTATAAGAACTTTCAACTGTTGTATAGGCAAAGTACTAAGAGTACTTCACTTTTTGAATTACAACTGGAATCTGCTAACATCAGATAGGAAACTACTTTTTAAGTAACGGCACGTGGTTTCGGATATCTGCTAGCCGGCACTTCCTCCCTCCCCCTACTACATGCTTTGACTTATTTTAAAAATAGTTTAGGCCAATACAAATTTCTGCCCGTGCCGACAATATTAATGTGTACATCTGAAGACTGTGGGCTGAATACAAATAATTATAGCAATTATTGCACGATCTGATCTCTGCAGCTCTCAGGATCTGACATATGTCGACGAATATGTAAATGTTTCAGAAGGTATTACTTTCCATTTATGAAAGTGAATTTGCAGTTTTGCATTTGCTATGTTAATGCGAAACATTTCGAATTGATTAATCAAAGAGGGTAAAACTGCAGTTATTATTTCGTACATATGTGTATATTGTTGCTTAATACCTCATGCGGGGTCTTCCCTCTGATTTTAAAATATTCTATAATTATTTAAGGCCATATTAAAATTTAAGTAGACCAAATATATTAACTAACTCTTATGAAACTATCATGTGAAGTAAATAAGTATTCGTTGGTCCAAAACGGAGCGTTAATGATACTTGTGACCATAAGTGAGCTGAATATATATATAAGCTATATAACAAAAAAATTGGTTTATTTTCAACTTGTTTTGTAAAGCTGAATATTTGCTTGGGAAAGAAACTGAGCTAATTTCGAACAATATGTATAATATTTTTTTATTAGAGGCACAACGTAAATGACATCCCTCGTACAAGTATAGATATCATAAGCACTGGTAAAACCGGATAATGTTGTCTCATAACTTCTTTTTACTGCTCTTGGGCATAAGAGAGAGACAAATATTGTAGCAAAATCATTGAAGTCAGCTACACTTTGCACAGTTGCAGCGCCGAGATGAGAGAAACATGACATCAACAGCTACAACAGCAAACAAAAAATGAAACAACTCGATGCCAATCCCAGCCAAGGAACATATGCATATCTTATTTAAATAAATCTAGAAATTGATGATAAAACACTCTATTCTCAGCTTAAGGACTTCATAGCTTTAGTAAGCCTCAGCTTTTGACCTTTTCGTCTTGCGGTTGCCTGATTACTTGTTACTGATATTTGTTTCTACATGGCGAAGTTATAGCCGATAGTAAGTCCACTTATTTTTTTTTTTTAACTTAGCAAATATATAAGAATATTATATCATATGTGTTGAATTTAGAGTGTGATCCTCGAATTGCTTGGATTGATGGGTTGGGTCGTTCTAATCGGGAACTATATATCCATTTTTAATTTGAATTATTATTATTATATTGAATTGAATATATGCATGAATAATAGAATGAAGATCTTGATTCCAAAAATTTTTCTGTTTCGGATATATATATATGTATAAATTTTAATACATTTTCAATATTTGCTAAAGTGCAACTCATATTGTTTGTGTGGGAGAAATTTCGATTTATGTTCGATTAAATTTAATCAAAAAAACTATTTTTTTAGCTAGTTTAGGAAAATGTCGATTGTATCATGGAATGTGTGCAAATGCAGAGTTAAAATGGGAATGTTTTAATATCTCAATGGACATAAAAACAAAGGTGAAGTCTAAAGCTAAAGAAGAAGCGAAAATAATGTATAGTCGGATGCAATAGTAAACGTAATATTTGCCAATAATAGGACCCATATTAGGTTTGTATATATTTATAGATAGGAGGGTAATAATATTGAGAGTTTTATTCTAAAATTGTTACAAAATTCGAATAACAAATTTTTGTATGTATTTGTATCCACATAAAACATGTGAATATTTGAGTATTGTGGGAAACTTGTTATTGTTCGTTTAAAATTATGGTCTTTGGGAATTCGGCCCGAGACATAACCGATTATATTATATTATATGTAAATTAATTAAAGTCTTGTGTTCTAACAAGGGGTAATCAAGAAGAAGAAAAATGACTAGACGGCAGCTTGCAAAGCAATTTCAAAATTCTGAACATTTATTTTTCTATGCATATATTAGCCTTTTGCCATATAGAATGGAATGATCAAAAGACTCTTTTCTGTAAATGGAAAGTATTTGAAACCTGATGAGAGCATCGGATCTCTGTCTCAATCCTACGACGCTTATCTCAAATGAGAGTTGTCTAGTTGTCGCCTCTATGTATGCTTAAATATCCATAAGTACATACATAATGCCCTTACAGTAAATAATGCCCTTTTATGTAAATATTTTTAGTATGTGGACCGCCGGCAGTGCCTCTAAATGCCAAAGTTCGGACAGTGTCGGGTGAGACAGGCATATCGGAGGCCCATTACATATGCGACTCCGGTTACGAGCTGTTCGGATCGCCGACAGTTAAATGTGATTCGCGAACTGGCTGGGAGCGCGAGCTGCCCTTCTGCGGTGTCAATGTCGCCTACCGGAAGCCGGTTAATCAGAGCTCACATACGCGCACTGGACCTGCCAGCTATGCGAACGACGGCAAGCCGGGCAATAAGGTAATTTATTATGCATATACATGGACAGATTTCAGGAATGAAACAAAGATGCTGTGCTTCACAGAATCCAGATGGGCAGGAGTGCTCGGAAACGCAGAAGGAGCCATCACCATGGTGGCGAGTGGATCTCCTAGCACCGCAAGCGGTGCACGTGGTGCGCATAACAACACGCGGATGCTGCGGCCATCAGCCGCTGCAGGATCTAGAGATACGCGTGGGCAACAGCAGCGTGGACTTGCAGCGCAATCCACTGTGCGCCTGGTACCCGGGCACCCTCGACGAGGGCATTGTGAAGACTTTCACTTGTGCCCGGCCGCTAGTTGGCCAATACGTGGCCATACAGCTGGTTGGCGTCGAGGGCAGCTTGAGCTTGTGCGAGGTGGAGACTTTTACAAATGACGAATTTTCGGTCGATCGCTGCTTGAGCCCCAAAATAGGCGTGGACACCGTTGTGACGACATTCTCCAAGACATGCTACGATTTCCATGTGACGAAAGGAGAAAGCTTTGAAAAAGCTCAAGCCATATGCAAGCAAACAGGCAAGTCGGCAGCTGACAAATAACTATCGATAACTGATTTAAAGATTACCACGTTTCTTCTTTTAAACAGGTGGCAGCCTCGTGCACGAGTTTCTTGGAACTACAAGTCAATATATTATATCGGAATTGGAGCGTCGAAAGACGGAGCTGAAGCCGCAATTGGTTTGGATCGGCGCCCAAAAGGAGCCTGGCGTTACGTCGCGCACCTGGAAATGGGTGAATGGTATGGCATTCGATGATAACTTGTGCTTACAATTTTAAATGACAATGGCAACTTTAGGTGAAGTTGTGCAAAAGCCCGCGTGGGGCAAGGATCAGCCAAACAACTATAATGGCGAACAGAATTGCGTTGTCTTCGACGGCGGCCGCAACTGGCTCTGGAACGATGTCGGCTGCAACCTGGACTATCTGCATTTCATATGCCAACACAGTATGTTCAGCTAAATTGCACCTGCTAGCAGCCCTCTATATGAATATCATGCCCATCTATTTAGCACCTTTGTCTTGCGGCTCACCGGATGCGAAGCAAAATACAACAGTATTGGGCAAAAAGCTCACACTGGGCGAAAAGATTCAATACGAATGCCCAAAAGGCCACTCGCTGCTAGGTCACGCGGAGCGCGAGTGCAAAGCCGATGGCACTTGGAGCAATTCAGCCCCGAGCTGTAAATGTGTGTAGAGCTCTATTAAAGAAAAAAATCGCTCGATAAGAAATGTATTTCTACTAATGTATTTTAATTACAGACGTTGACTGTGGCGCGCTGCCAGAACTGAAATTTGGCTCAATACATCTGTCCGAGGAACGCACCAGCTATGGCGTGGTGGCCACATACAGCTGCCACGAGAACTACACGCTGATTGGCAACGAGAATCGTACATGTTTGCAGGACGGCTGGAATGGCAAACAGCCCGAGTGCCTGGTCGACTGGTGTCCAGATCCACAACTGATAACTGGCGGCCATGTGAAGTTTAATGAAAAGCGAGCCGGCTCCACGGCCACGTATGTGTGTGAACCGGGCTACGTGCTCGTTGGCGAGGCAGTGAGTAACTCAAATTGTCTTGTCTGTTTAGTGATTGTAATTACACGCTCACGATGTGAAAACGAGCATATTCGCATAGTGCAATGTACGTCTTGCTGTTCGTCCGATTGTATACAGACTGCAATTTCGGAATAGATGCACAAGCATTGCCTGGTCATATAAGGTCGACAACACTAGGGACATCGCAAATTGGGACTAACTATTGATTTCTCAAGTAGATGGCCGACTCTGGCTGCTTCTACGCCTGTATATATATATTTACTCGTCTTTGGTTTTATATTCATATATTATAGATTATTTCCTGCGGCTTGGGTGGCGAATGGTCGAGCAAAACGCCATCTTGCAGATTTGTTGACTGCGGCGCACCCGCTCGTCCAGATCGTGGTATATCGATTCTGTTGAACGGCACCACGACCGTCGACTCTGTAGTGAAGTACGAGTGCGATGAGGATCACTGGCTAGACGGGCCATCGGAGCTCTATTGTACAAGGGATGGCAAATGGTCGGGAGAGGCGCCCGTCTGTGAGCTAGTCACGTGTGAAACGCCCCAGGTGCCAGCCGGTTCGTTTGTCATCGGCTACGACTATAATGTGCACTCAAAGATACAGTACAACTGCGATCCAGGCTATATAATGCATGGAAATCCAGTGCTAGAATGCCTGGACACTGGCGATTGGAGCTCTGACCCGCCCTATTGTGACTGTATGAATTCAGCATTAAATTATTGCAAGCTTAACTTTATTTCACATGAACCTTGCAGATGTCGACTGTGGCACCATATTGCCCATTCCCTATGGCACCGTCAAATATGTGTCCAACACAACGCACGTTGGCTCCGAGGTGATCTTCAGCTGCACGCAATCACACAAGCTGACCGGCGCGTTCAAACGTAAATGCCTGGAATCGGGCATCTGGAGTGAAGCCTCGCCCAAATGCGAAGGTACAAATCTCTATAAAAGAGCAGTGGAATACAGTATGTTAAATTCAATCATGCATTTGTCTATGAACTTTAGAAATTCGATGTCACGAACCAATGCTGCCCACACATAGCCTGTTATCCGTCACCGGAAATGATCGAATGTACGGACGTACTCTTATACGGACAGCGGATTCCACACAGAATACGGCACAGACATACAAGTGAGTTCCAAACAAATAAGAGTGCTTCACTCAGGTGTTCTCGATGAAGTAGTAATCGTTATAATAAGTAAGAGCGTTCTAGTCGAAACGGCTCCATCAGGCGATATCCTATGCATGCGCTCTACTTACTGCGAGCACTACTATGGAAGATTGATTGTTGAATAACATTTCTTCTAGATGGATTTTTCTTGATAAAACGTTTAGAGTAAAGGTTTTAAGGTTGTCTATTTACTGAAGCACAAGTTTTTAGTATTTGATATACTTTTTTTCTTCAAATTTTGGGGCAATTAGGAGGTTCCAAATTCCAAAAAATATACAAAATGTGGGTATTCATTACAGCAAATTTTCGATTTCGATTTTCAATTATCAAATGTATGTCTCTAGTTTTTTGCTAGCGTTGAATATCGATATTTATCGATTCTGCGTACGTTATCGTTCATACGTTGACTAGGTTAGCTCGGCTCCATCTCTTGATCAATAATATATACCATATCTAGCTTTGCCGTTTCATGAGACATTATGTCCTGCTTATTAATTTTTTGTTTGTTTTAATATACAGATGAGGTATCTACATTTATCTATTTGATAAAGAGCGAATGAACTAAAATGAATGCTAAACCATTCATCATGCTTTATAAAGGAATGTTTGGCCATCGACAGCAAAAGTATTTCGTTAAACATAAGACTTGTATACATTTATGTAATTATTTCACTTTACATATTACGCTTTTAATATTGTTTTTTTTTTTTAATCTGTTTGCTGAAATAATATCAAGTTATTGGCATTTCAGAATTGGAGCGCTGGCAAAATACCGTTGCGAGCGTGGGTATAAAATGGTGGGCGAGGCACTGGCTACGTGTACGGATAACGGCCAGTGGAGCGGTATTATACCAGAGTGTGTCTGTAAGTATACAGAACTGCAATTATAAGCGAAATATAAAACGAATGCAGACAATAATGCACTGAACACTTATAGATGTGGAGTGCGGAGCACCCGAGAATATAACAAACGGCAAGGTGACATTGGCAACGAATGTCACCTACTATGGAGCCGCTGCCCTTTATGAATGCAATGCCCACTTTAAGCTGAGTGGCGTCTCGCGACGACTGTGTACAGAGCATGGCAACTGGAGTCACGAGGCGCCAAAGTGCGTGGAGGTTGTCTGTGATATGCCAAATGTTAGCGATAGTCTAAGTGTTGAGGCAGATATCCGAGCTGTCGGCTCGATAGCTCTCTTCAAGTGTGCCAAGGGTCGCATCTTGATGGGCAATGATACGCGCATTTGCCAGAAGAATGGCAAATGGTCGGGCAAGAATCCAACATGCAGACGTAAGTATTATCACTTTAGCTAATGCCTTTACATTTTCTATTTATGTGCTTAAATTACCAACTGGAACAGCTGTCGACTGCGGACGACCATTAGCCATTGACAACGGCCGTGTCATTGTGGTCAACGATTCCACTTTATACGGCGGCTCTGCTGAGTATCACTGCATACCCAACTACCAGCGCATTGGTCAATATTTGCGTAAATGTACCGAGGAAGGTGCTTGGAGCGGCAAACAGCCGCATTGTAAGCTGGCGGCTATCGAGGGCCAAGAGAGCTCGGAACTGGGTACAGGAGTGGCAATAGGAGCCACAGTTATTGTCGCCTTGCTCGCCATCTTTGGCCTCATATTCCTGTACCGCAACAAGGCTAGGCCTGTTAAAAATACGGAGAATATCCAGGCAGCCGAAACGAAAGATGAACGCAATGCGGCCGTCATGTCTTATTCGACGTTGGAGGCAAACAATCGGATGCACATGGATGGCAATCTATCAGCGACATTAAACACATTTCAAGGGGGAGCTACGCATCGAGGAGCTCGCAATATTGACAACGCAGTAGATGGCGAACGGGGGAACAACCGCTCAGGTGCTAACAACTTTCTTAATAAATAATTACTCATAAACTAATTGAAATGCATTTGCAGAGAATATTTACGACCAAATACCGAATGAACAGTTTTATGACGCACCTTACGAGATGCAAACCAATGACGAGGTATACGAGCCGGAGCCAGTATCCAATAATGTGATCACAATCAATGGAATTTCAGTGCGATAAAGAGCATGTAACATAGAAAGATGGCTGACTCGTTATAAGTATCAATATGGTTATGTATGCACCATTAATGTTAACTTGTGTTTTATATATGTATATAGTAGTTTTAGAAAGGACGTGAAAAATTCGAAGTATTCGAATGACCATTTACCGCCTACTACCCATGCTAGAACTAGACATTATATACGTACTGATTTCTTAAATTTGATTATTTTTTAATTGTCAAATTTTATAACTAAAAACCACAACACAATTTAGAGCAGGATGCTTCTCTGTTTCGAGACTAAAAATTTTTTTATCCGCATTGACTGCCGAGCTCATCTAGAAACGTCCGCATGTCTGTCTGCTTGTCTGTTAAATATTAGCTAATGCACTTGGAATATTTATTGTATTGAATGTATTGATAGTTCTTCTCAATATCCAGTAAGGTTCAGATTTATATATGTTCTGCAAATTTATCTATTTCACTCCGCTTAACTATAAGCGCCCATTTGGGTGCCATATGGATACCACGTTTCGATTGGAGTCAAAGCTAAAACTGAAAGAAGAACGAGACTATGATTGTGTTTATGTAGAAAAGAAAGGCCCGTCCCGTGGCTACTTTTTTTTTTAATTTTTACATTTATATAAATATATATCTATATATACAGCAAAAATATGTATGATCAGAATGTACAACTGTGTTATGCAATGTGTAATTACTCGCTAATGCTTAAGTGAAAAAAACCATGTTGTACTTGAATAAATATGTAGTTCATTAATCTTTTTTCGTATATATATAACATGTATCTTCATTCTCTGATTAATATTCAATTTCAAGTAAGACAAAAGAGTCTTTTAAGGGGAATAGCTAGTCGGGTAAGTCTCTATTTAACACAGTTTTACAGATACCTAAAAAATGGACATGTCGAATTGGTATTAAAACTTTTTCAATACCACGCCTAAGTCAACATACGCAGTCAGAATTACGCTGAAACCTTTTACTCCCACGCCATTAGTAACCACGGATAATAGGCTACACTTCAACTCAACTGGTAACCAAAACTATGTTGGGCAGAATAGGTTACTCGAGATTAATGGCTCGAGTTGGGCAAATAATGAATTCTTAAATTGTACAGAAAATAAATTTGAGGGCCTCTTGAGGGGTGTTTAGTCATTAAGTTTTTAATCTAGGAGCTTTGCCGGTGGATCACTGGATAAACTCCTCCACAAGTATACACATTTAGTGTGAACGAGTATTGTGCAGTTGGCAGAGCTAGACCGAGTTGTGTCTGGTAGTTTAAACAAAATTGTTTGATCAATATTTCCTTGAGAACATGAATTGAGGCTGCTAGACCTGGTCCGACAATAATAAATAGTTGTTTAGAAACCAGATTAACACTCACAATATGCTCGATTTTAACAGCAATTTGGTTGCTTTTTTCAAAATTATAAGATTAGGATTTTAAATTGCATATGTATAAGTTTGGACGTAAGCGGAGCAGACAATGGCAAGGAGAGGTGGAGCACAGCAGCTGCAGGCTGAAATCAATACTGACGAAGATCTTGAAAAATTCTTAGCTCGTCCAGGACTGCTCAGTATTTACATATCTATATATTACGGCCGATATGTATTATTAATCTGATATTGAATTGCAGTTTTGGAGGTCTACTCAGAATGGTGTGGGCCATGTCTAGGAATGCTTGGCGCATTGCGCCGAGTCAAAATGGAAGTGGGTGGCGACGCCATGAGCTTGGCAATCGTATGTTGTTGCATTCCTCAGTTATATTAATTGATTAGCAAGGCGTCTCCCAACAGTGTAAGGCAGATACCGTGACAGCTCTAAGGCGCTTTTACAAAAAAAGTGAGCCTACCTGGCTATTTGTGGTGGTAAGTGCATATCTTGTACTGTACGATAGTACAACAAGACTTATCCGCTGAATGCACTGTGCCTTGTTGTTGCTTTCAGAATGGCAGAGCTGTTAATCTGTTCTATGGATCCGATGCTCCCAAGTTGGTCTCCGTCATAGTGAAAGAGTTTGAAAAATCACAGTCAACTGCTCCGCGACCAACTTACGCTATTGACGGATTGCAGCCCATCGAAGCGGAAGCACTTAAAATCAAGAAGGATGCAATTGATAAGGCTGATCGCATTGAACGGGAGAAACAGCATAAGAAGCGCATTGATTATCTTACTCATTGTACGGATGTTATAATGGAGAACTTACCAGATATAGGTGTGACTATCTTTGGGCCACAAGTCTCTCGCGATATGTTTAAGAAACTCGCGGAGCCAGCCGATCATCTCAAAATGCAGTGCAAAGATCGAAAATATCTTGAAGTGTTTGCAGCGGACTTTGAGATCATTAACTTTGCTTGCAAAAATCCATTATCGGCCGACATTATAGAACAATTGGATGGTAAAGAAATGCTGATATGCTTTTGGAAAATAGACGAGTCCGCTGGACCCATACCACATGTGTTGGCGACCTATGCACATGAATTGACTAAGGAACGAGTGGCCCCGGCCGATGATGACCACCCAGCACCTTATCCTATTCCGCCTATCATCTCCCCGTTGAAGGTCAAGTTCGAAGTTGAAGTGGAAGGTAAGTCAATGGGTATTAGTGAAACATTCGAAGTGTCTATTTTTACGTTTTGCATTTCTTTTCACAGAGGGAGAAGTTTGGGTGGAGGAAATCAGTTCCTCAGAAGAGGCCAGGCTAAAGGCAGCCGAGAAGAAGGCGGCTGAAAAAGCAAAGGCCACCGCCCAGGAAGATGGTCGCAAGGACGAAATAGAAGACGACGGCGAGGAAGAGGGCAGCGAGGAAGATGAAGTTGTACAAGCTATTCAACCAGCATTCCCAGGTATGCCAATCGAGTTGGACTTGGGTCTGGACGATAACGTTGTCTCTGAAGAGGAGGTGGAGGAAGAAGAGGAAGAGGCGCCGAAACCTCTAACGCGCACAAAACGGGTCAAAATACCGCCCATATGGGTGGCAAACAATCGTCGCACCCATGCCGCCTTGATCTATGTGTTCTTCCGCAGTCAGACAACTGGATTTTTGCCTCCAGATCCGCCACCAGAGCCACCGCACATCATTATGGCATTCGAGGCATCTAAGCGCGATGATATATTGGAAGTCATGGAGTCTATAAAAGAAGACGTCCCCCTCTACGGCTTCTTTACGAATGACACGCCCGGCGAGGCGAAACTCATATCCAACTCGATATTCAGATATGATGAGATAAAGGAGCCCACACCAACCGATCGATTTGTTCTGAAAGTTAACAAAGTTCAGTCGTACACGATGCTATCGTTGGTACAGTTTGAGCCAACCTATTGCAGTAGTAATGTTGACAATGGTCGGATTGATGCACTCAAGTTCTTCCCGGAGGACTATAAGACCGACGAGGAGATACCGCCTGACGCGACACCGAAGCCGAAGAAGGTAATGTTTATTATACCCTGAACCCATTAAAAAAGGGAATTCATGGTTTTGTTAAAGTGTGAAATGTATGTAACAGGTAGAACTATGAGAAGTTAATTTAGCCCTGTCCATCTGTCCGTCCGTCCACGTGACCATAGCGATCTCGTAAACCACAAAAGCTAGAGACTTGGCATGATTACTCGTGTACTAATCCTATTTCCTTTTTATCGATAATAATCCATAATGTGACTTAGTTTTTCAAGCGTAACTTGATAACCGTAATATCTAGAGACTTATACGGCGTATGTTCCTGTAATTAATGCGCACATTTTATTATATTTACTTTTTTGTATACCGGTCCCCTTTCCCCAAAATTTTGCACTGTAAAATTTTTATTAGGAAAGTTCATCCAGAAGAAAAGTTATAGTACAATTAATTTCCCATAGTAATGCTTATATTGCAGCCCAAGCGTAGCCGCTGCGTATACTGCGTAGTAAGCAGAGCGCGTTCCTACGCATAACTGTGTATGTATGTGTGAATGCGTTATATGCAATGTAAAAATAAAATAAACGTAAATTGATATTTATATCAGCTTCCGCACGGTGCAGGGTAATTCTTAGTCGAGTTGTATCGACTAGAGCACTCTTACTTGTTTCTATTAGTTAACTTACCTATTCGACTTTACTTGTGCAGCAAAAGAAGAAGCAAATGGCTCCAGAACCAGAAGCCAAGCGTGAACCATCTAGAGTGAAATCTGTAGTAGGTGCAGAAGCCGAAGCGGCAGCTGCGGGGTTGGAGGGAGCACCTAAACCAGAAGGTGAGGCTCCGGCAGGTGAGGCCCCGGCGGCCGACGCAGCGCCAACTGAAGCATCACCAGCCACTGATGCGCCAGCGGCTGCACCACCAGAGGACACGCCACAAGCCGCCGAGACCGCACCCGCCACCGCACCAGAAGCACCCAAAGAAGAAGCCCCTGCTGAAGCCGCAGAGCCACCTCTCGCAGAGGCTCCCCCACCAGCTGCAGAAGCACCAGCCGAGCCTGCACCAGCCGAATAATTTGTTTGTCTCCCTTAAAATTATATATATATATATATTGTGGCGATGTAATAATCTTATTCTGTCCGAATCTCTGCAAAATATATATAAATGGTTCACATATACAGTGTGCCACTAAAGTCGCCGTACTGTCTATTAATGTAGCAACACATTATCATTTAAATAATAATAATATTTAATTTATGTTTATTATTATAACCAAATCAATGGGTTCAGGGTATAAAAACTGAAAACATTCGTAAATTTGAGTCAACAAACGTCATCGTACTCTAGCTTACGCTAAGCTGTTTGGCGCCAGCGTTCTTCTTAGTAACTGGGATTTTTGAAATTCGTGAGCTATATTATAAAAATTTATGTTACTTACTGTGCATTACTTGTGTTTGACGAAAACTGCAAGTTTCGTCTTAAAAATTATCCGTAAGAAGTTAACTTTTGAAAAATGTGGGCGGATCTTCCAGCTCCGCATAACAGAACAAAAGTATGCTGAGATAGCCAAACTAATATCCACCACTATCCCAACCATCCAAACACCAATTGGGCCTTTTAAATATGAGGGGAGTATCAAAAATAACACAAGATCTTGCCGACCATCACTTGCGCCAAAGAAAGCTTTTGTTGGACAAGGACTTTTTTTCCAGCGGTATGAAGATTGCATCAGATATGAGCATCAATACTCAAAAAAAGTACTCCCGGAATCCATTCTTAGGGCCATATAATCATACGACTTTAAGTCAAACACTCCTCGTAATAAGCCCTATGTAAATTTTTTAAATAGGGAGAAACGCGTGGAGTTTGTTAAAGCTAAGATGGACACGCCAGATGAATTTTAGGGCAAGGTAATCTTCCCAGATGGGTCAAAGCACAATATGTTTGGCTCGGATGGGCGCCTACGCGTTTAGACAAAACCTGGAGAGGTTCTTATCCAAAAACTACAAAAAAGACGATAAAGCACGGCTCTAGTGGTCTTATGGTTTAAAGTCGCATAGCAGCATCGAGCCTTGGAAGGTTTGAGTTTATTGATGGAGTGATGGACCTATATAACTAACTAGATTGACATCCTCAAAAGAAATTGGAACACTAGTGCTGAAAACTTGGTATAGGGTCAGATTTCTACTTCCAACGAGGCAACGACCCTAAATATAAGGCCATTAATACCTGACGCTATCGCTCCTACAACACGCCTCATTTATTGAAATCGCTACCACAGAGGATCGACATACATCCAAATTTAGCGTAAAACAAGTAAGAAAACTCTAGTCGGGCGTGACCGACTAGGGGATACCCTAAGCCCCGTCGAATCTGTGTTTTTTATCGAATTTGGGGGAATTTGGGGCCGGTATCCAAAATATAACAAAATTCAAAATTCCATAAAATACATATAAAGCTAAGTATAAAATTTGGTGTCTCTAGCTTAAAAGATGGGCGAGATATAATTTTTTCGATTTTGTTTTTAATCGATAACAATTAATTGGGGATAGTTATCAATTTTTTAAAACAAACTCGATCTGCGCGTGCTATACACGGACCTACAAAAAAATTTCAAGTCCCTAGCTCTTATGGGGGCTGAAATCGGCGCGTTCAAACATACGGACAGACGGAAGGACGGACGGTCGGACGGACAGACAGACGGACATGGCCCAATCGATTTCTCTTGTCGTCCTGATCAAGAATATATATACTTTATGGGCTCTGCCACGCCTCCTTCTGCCTGTTACATACATCCAACAAAAACATTATACCCTGATTTCCCATTTTCAATGGGCTCAGGGTATAATTATAAACACTTTCAGGTCAACCAAATAGGATTTTGTCAAAAAACTGACATTAGCAGAGTTGAACCAACGCCAATTACGCACCGCGCACCACCTCTACCAACAACGTCACCTACTTTTTATGAAATACAAAAAAAAAAAACTAAATAAATTGTACGAGTCGACTGCAGTTGACCTCAGCCCTCCATGTTTCTCTAAGTAAGCAGTTGAGAATGTAAAGTAAAGTAGCAGCAGACAATTCAAGCACAATTCAATCGCAATTTGCAATTGTGTGTGCACATGCATAGAAAAAGTGCGTTCGCTTGGCGCTGCTTCCGCGGGTTTTTGCAAAGTAGCCAAACGTTTTGCTTAATAACTTTTTTGCTACTTAACGGATTTCAATGAAAATTTTGGCATATGATCAACATATTCTATGGGCACATTTGTCAGTTTCGTAAAAGTGCTAACTCATTCGCATTTTGGATATATTTGAGACTAAACTTCAATTTTAAGAATTGGGGGAAATTCGGGCCGGTATCCAAAATATAATAAAATTCAAAGCTAAATATAAAATTTGGTGTCTTTAGCTTAAAAGATGGGCGAGATAAAATTTTATAACTGAATTTCGATAATATTTTTATTCGATGACAAAAAAAAAACGAATAAATTTATCGATTATTGGAAATAAACTTGACCTTCGCGTGCCATACACGGACCTACAAAAAAATTTCCTTCGATTTCTCATGTCATCCCGATCAAGAATATGTATATATATATCAAGAATATATATAATATATATACTTTATGGGGTCTGACACGCCTCCTGCCTGTTACATACATCCAACAAAAACATTATACCCTGATTTCTCATTTTAAATGGGCTCAGGGTATAAAAATCCACTTTAACTTCACTTTCTTCATATTTCATATTTTCACAGTTTTCAGAATTAGTTCACCAATTACACTCAAAATTGTTCTTTTAAGTTACATTTCGTCAAATTACGATTTTTTGATAGAAACAGTAGAAAACCGGGATTTTTTCGTGTCAGGTCGGGATACCGTAACATTACCTCCAAAAGCGGGACATGTCCTCGAATTCCAGGACGGAACTTCAATTTTAAGCATTTTTAAAGATGGGCAAGATATAATTTAATAACTAAATTTCGATTATGTATTTAATCAATAACAATTAATTGGGGATGGCTATCGATTATTTAAAGCAAACTTGATCAGTTTCTAGCTCTTATAGGAGCTAAAATCGGCGCGTTCAAAGATACGGACGGACGGACGCACAGACAGACGGACAGGGCCAAATCGATTTCTCTTGTCGCCCTGATAACAAATATATATGCTTATGGGGTCTGCAACGCCTCCTTCGGCCTGTTACATACATCCAGCAAAAACATTATACCCTGACTACCCATTTTCAATGGGCTCAGGGTATACAAGAGTGGTGCCGACTTGGAAATAGTTTTATCGAGAAAGTAGTTATGTCAATGCCAAATCGCCTCTAAGAGGTGATTAACATAAAGGGATATCCTACTAGATACTAAGTTTGTAATTTTGATTAGTTATATCGACATTATAATTAATTAGATCGTATTCGTAGTAAGAGTATGGTGACTTATGTTGACTCAAAATTGTGAATGCTTTTAGCTTTTTAGTTATAATATGAAACTTAAATTAAATATTATTATTTTTTAAATAATAATGTGTAGCTAATAGATTTTTTTTATCAACCCCCTTCAAAACTCTACTACTACTCTACCTTTACTACTACTCGTATTCTACTAATACTTTTACTCTATTACTACTACTAATCCATGTCTACTACTGATCTTTTGAAACTCCTTCTGTTACTTTACTACTTTTACTACTATTCATATTTTATTGCTCCTGTTACTCTCCTACAACTCGATTTCTGCTGCTACTACTATTCTTAGTCCACTCCTCAGTTCACTCACCACTACTTTTACTCTATTTATAAGGTTTTGTTTTATTATATTTAAGGTCGCAAATGTATATTCGGTCATAAAAATACAGTGTGTATGTATGTATGCATATTATGCTTTGAGGTTAAAACGTAAACAAAGAACAGAGCACGCGGTCCACAATCGACTACATGCAAATAGATAGGCTGTGATATTAGGGTGGCTCAAATCGTATGAAAAGTTGAAAAGTTTAGCTCGAAAACATTTATTTTTTTTATTTTTATGTTACTTAATATTATGTTTTTGATAATAACGTATATTATTGACAGACATTTATAAGTATATTTATACAAAAAAATGGATAAATCCTGGAAATATTGAAAGTTCTTATATAATAGAATTAAATATATGATAAATATTGCGTATGACAATAATGTTTTAAATATGTAATCTATAAAATATATTATGAATCTTTTAGGACAATTGCTAAGTTTCTTAACAGACTGTGTATGAAACCATAGCGGGACTATGATAAAAAGTGGGTCATAAGTTAAAAGGCAATCCCGTGGAGGAGCATTGAGCCACCCTAATGCATATGGACGCGCTGATGTGAATATGCATGCAAAAACAAAGAGAAGTGAGAAACGGACGATATATACGAACAGGTGATGATGAAAATGCATTTCACTACAATTTTACTGATATGCATTGAGCAATTTACTAAGGCTCTAGCTCAGGGAATGCCAGTTAGTCCGTGTCCGAAGGTCTTTCAGTACAGATTCGATGGCAGTGAGTGGTTCGGCCTCGCAGCCATAAAAAATCCGGATGTCCAGGCATTGCAGATCCGCATAACCCTTTCGATGCGTGGCAAGCCAACAACGGTAGGTGCTCGAGCTCAAATAATAATAGTGACTCGAATCCAGTTTGCTTTTTTCAGAATTATCTAGGAGAGATTGAATTGTTGACACGTGGAAAGCTTATGATCAATGCGCCTGTGCTCTATAAGATTCGATTTCCTAAACATCATTTTCCACCCAAACTGGTGCTCATTTCGGCAAATAATCAAGTTCTCTGCATTGGATCTGGCGGTATGCAATTCTAACGATGTATATAATTATGTATGTGACACTATTTGTGTCCTTTTTATAGATCACAGCATATTTATGACTCAGATTCAATTGGAGCATACGCGAAAGCTAACCTTCATATCCGATAATAATTCATCGGGTTTAATGACGTTGCCAGCCGTTGAAGGAGACTTCGGGATGCAGTTGCCTGGGTATCACAAGCCTCTGAAGCCCACTCAGTTTAAGAAGTATGCTTTTTGATTGTGGCCTGTTACATACATACATGTAATCTCTTATGCCTTATGCATAGGATATTACAACTAGAAGTGCCTTAATATCGTTGCAGAAAAAAGTTCCACAGTCCAGACGAATTCTGCGGCCAGGCTGATCAGACTCTTGACTTTCGTCTGCCCAAGCGAAAGAATCGGAAGATGTTTTCAAATCCCCCTGCAGAGCCACATGGAGTGAACCATACGCTTCGCTTTGAAGCTGAACTGTCGGGCCAGTTGCCAGTTTTTGACTCGGACTACGAATTTGCTGAGGATGAGGATGATCCGATCGTTCTGGTGGATGGCCAGACTGCTGCGACTGGCCAAGCGACGTTGCCCTCGCTAACTCGCGGTGCTTGGCCCTGGCTGGCAGCGATTTACGTCAACAATCTAGCATCTTTGAACTATCAGTGTGGCGGAACTCTCGTCTCCACGCGCGTTGTCATTAGCTCGGCCCATTGTTTTCAAATGTTCAATCAGCGTTATACGGCCAACGAAGTGCTCGTCTTTTTGGGCAGGCACAATCTGAAGAACTGGAACGAGGATGGCTCCCTGGCAGCTCCAGTCGATGGCATCTTTATACACTCCGATTTCAACGGACAGTTAAGCAACTACGATGCGGACATCGCTGTTGTTCTTCTCAAGAACGATGTGCGGTAAGCGGTGATCTCTTCCTCTTCTTTCGCACGCTATATCTCTTGTTAATATGGATAATATATTTTTGGATAAGTGGTATATATTATTAGTGTTGAGGGGTTAAGTAGTTGGTCTCCATAGTGTCTTTTTAGTCTTCAATGGTAGGCTGGTAAGGTCAAATGCGGGGGCTTGTGCTCATGGGTTAAAGTAAAATAAAGTAAAATAATGTTGGTGCAGTGTTTAGCTTTAAAGTCCCTATGTTTCTCTTCGTTCCCATGTGATTCGTCATAATATGAGGCAGTCGGTGGATTGTATGGAGCTGATGTTCCCCCCCAGATGTGTGATTTGTTGAGTTTGATTAATATAAACTTAGAAACTTATTCTTTGGCAAATATGAAAATTTGGAGCGCCTCAATATACTGTACAAGTTTCATAAAGAAATTCCATCTAGAAGAAAAGTTATTTAGCAATCAGTTTTCCATAGTTCTGCTCGTATTGCAGCCCAAGAAATGTAAAATGATATTAATATCAGCTCCCGCAAGGTTCAGGGTATCTCTTAGTCGAGCTGTCTCGACTAGAACACTCTTACTTGTTCTGAAGTATAGTTGTTGCCTCGTATAGTCTCGAATGGCAAATTAGCGAATTATATAAGTTTATAGAAGACTCAATATGCTCAGCTTAAATACTCTTCCGGAAGAATGATATGGTTTAGGTTGCCGTCTTGATCATATATGTATATGTTGGAGCTTCACTGATATCATTAATTTTTTTCATGACATTATCGCAGTGAGTTTCGGTCGCACTAACTTCTTGTGCCTACGATCGAACCACGCTCGATGACAGTTTCTGTAGCTGTCGCCGCGCTAAAACGGGAATGTATCAAACTACAAACAAGTAAGAAAACTCTAGTCGGGCGTAACCGACTAGGGTATACCCTGAGCCTCGTCGAACCTGTGTTTTCCAATACATTTATACTTAGCGTAAAATTATACAAAATTTTCAAGTTTACAGCATTTTTTTTCAAAAAACTGACATTGGCGATTCTACGTTAATTACGCAACGTGCGTCATCTCTACCAACAACGCCACCTAATTTTTATAAAATTAAAAAACTAAATAAATTCCAGGCGTCGCCTGGTGTCGAACCCAAGTCCTCATGTTTCGCGTGCGTCGCTTCTACCAACGATGCCACTCCACTGTCTTAGAAAGCGGTGGCAAATGTAAACTAAAGCAGCAGCTGATAATTTGCGATTCTTCGAATCGACTAGAATGCGAGCGTTTGTATGTGTGTGTGCAAGTGCGTTCGCTTGGCGCTGCTGCCACGTAAGTTTGCAAAGTAGCCAAACATTTTGTTTAATAACTTTTTTGCTATTTAACGGATTTCAATGAAATTTTCGACATATGTTCAACATATTCTATGGGCATATTTGTCAGTTTAGTAAAAGTGCCAACTCATTCGCACTTTGGCTATATTTGCGACTGAAGTTCAATTGGGGGAAATTTGGGGCCGGTATCCAAAATATAATGAAATTCGAAATTGCATAAAATACATATAAAGCTAAATATAAAGATGGGCGACATATAATTTTTTAACTGAATTTCGATTTTGTTTTTAATCGATAACAATTAATTGGGAATAGTTATCGATTTTTTAAAACAAACTCGATCTGCGCGTGCTATACACGGACCTACAAAAAAATTTAAAGTCTCTAGCTCTTATACGGTCTGAAATCGGCGCGTTCAAACATACGGACGGACGGACGGACGGACAGACGGACATGGCCCAATCGATTTCTTTTGTCGTCCTGATCAAGAATATATATACTTTATGGGGTCTGCCACGAATCCTTCTGCCTGTTACATACATCCAACAAAAACATTATACCCTGATTTCCCATTTTCAATGGGCTCAGGGTATAAAAATTGGCGGTTAATAGCAACGCATATAGAAGATGATGTCACATCATACTCGAAGCGGTACAAATACAAATTATGTTATCGTGGTAGTGGTGGTGATCGCGCGATGCTGCAATAAGTTCCAGCGTCGTATGCTTCTGGTTCGCTGCGTCGCTTGATTGTCTTCTTACGAAGTTTAAGTTGGAGAGATAACTTTACTCTCAGATTACCTTGTGGCTCAGCAATACTCGTGATTAATAAGAATTAAATTGACGGTTTATCACCGGAGCAATGGCTTTATTCTATTACGTCTTCAACAAAACTAACCTATGATACAATTTGGATTAAAGTAACCGTTTACCGCTGCAGACCGTTGTCATCGGGTCGCTGAACTCATATGTCAGTGCATATCTTCGTAGCGAGTGACAAAGTACAAACATATTCGCAATTTATATGTGTTAACTTTTAGTTCTGACCGTCCTCGGACACCTTATAACTGTTGATGATTCCTTGCACCTTCCTTATCATGAAGCCACTGAAAATGATGCGGAGAAAGATGCCAACTGTAGTCAGGCTCTTGGCAGTCTCGGCAGATGCAAACTCGCTCTCAAAATTCTTTATGACTTGGAGATTATGTTTTTTTCGTCCTGTGAAGTTGGGCATACTTAACACTGAATCCTGACCGATGATGTTAAAAAAAATGAGTAAAAATGACCCAGCAATGCCTGGTGTTTCCTTAAAGGCTCACGCTTGGAACATAACGAGGTGTGTCCCATTTGTGATCACATTTGTTTTCACTTTTGCTTTACCTTCATTAAGCGTACGCTTTTGTCATGCATTTGCTGACTGCTCGTATATCGTTATTACGTTAGGCAACAGTGCAGTCTTAGTAATGGTGCGACATGTTGGTGGGATATCGGGTAGATAGTAACTTTCTTGCAGAGAAATTCCACTGTAGGACAGGATCTTTATTTTACCTTAATTCTACGGATGTTCATTTAAAATGGTTTTCAAATCGTTATGTTAAAAAAAGTTTGGATTTCTTATGTCGGCGTTTGCTAATGTAAATTTGACAATTATGTTTCATATCTGATTAATTAATATTATTACACCCTGAACCCATTGAAAATGGGAATTCAGGGTATAATGGTTTTGTGAAAATGTATGCAACAGGCAGAAGGAGGCGTGGCAGAACCCATAAAGTATATATATTCTTGAGGACGACAAGAGAAATCGATTTAGCCCTGTTCATTTATCCGTCCGTCCGTCCGTCAGTGTGAACGCAGCGACCTCGTAAGCCACAAAAGCTAGACTCGTGTACACCATACGGTAAACGAGTTAATCTCTTTTTATACCCTGAGCCCATTGAAAATGGGAAATCAGGGTATAATGTTTTTGTTGGATGTATGTAACAGGCAGAAGGAGGCGTGGCAGACCCCATAAAGTATATATATTCTTGATCAGGACGACAAAAGAAATCGATTGGGCCATGTCCGTCTGTCCGTCCGTCCGTCCGTCCGTCTGTCCGTCTGTCCGTCTGTCCGTATGTTTGAACGCGCCGATTTCAGACCGTATAAGAGCTAGAGACTTTAAATTTTTTTGTAGGTCCGTGTATAGCACGCGCAGATCGAGTTTGTTTTAAAAAATCGATAACTATTCCCAATTAATTGTTATCGATTAAAAACAAAATCGAAATTCAGTTAAAAAATTATATCTCGCCCATCTTTTAAGCTAGAGACACTAAATTTTATATTTAGCTTTATATGTATTTTATGCAATTTCGAATTTTGTTATATTTTGGATACCGGCCCCAAATTTTCCCCGATTGAAGTTCAGTCTCAAATATAGCCAAAATGCGAATGAGTTGGCACTTTTACTAAACTGACAAATATGCCCATAGAATATGTTGATCATATGCCGACATTTCATTGAAATCCGTTAAGTAGCAAAAAAGTTATTAAACAAAACGTTTGGCTACTTTGCAAACTCACGTGGCAGCAGCGCCAAGCGAACGCACTTGCACACACACATACAAACGCTTGCATTCTAGTCGATTCGAAGAATCGCAAATTATTAGCTGCTGCTTTAGTTTAGTTTACATTTGCCACCGCTTTCTAAGACAGTGGAGTGGCGTCGTTGGTAGAATTTTTTAATTTTATAAAAATTAGGTGGCGTTGTTGAAAAAACACAGGTTCAACGGGGCTCAGGGTATCCCCTAGTCGGTTACGCCCGACTAGAGTTTTCTTACTTGTTTTTTTTTTTTTAGTTTCTAGGGCTTCTGCTATTGCAATAAGTTCTGCTGAAAATACGAAGGAGTAGTGGGTTAGGAGACATGATTTGATGGTATAGGCTTCATTTGTGATGGCAAAGGTAGTGGTAGTGTTTTTTTTGGATCCATCTGTATAGATGTATTTGTATTTGAGTTTATCTATGTTGTGTATTTGAGTGAGTTCGGCTCTGTATGTTTGTGGGCATGTGTTTTTATACCCTGAGCCCATTGAAAATGGGAAATCAGGGTATAATGTTTTTGTTGGATGTATGAAACAGGCAGAAGGAGGCGTGGCAGACCCCATAAAGTATATATATTCTTGATCAGGACGACAAGAGAAATTGATTTGGCCCTGTCCGTCTGTCTGTCCGTCCGTCCGTCTGTCCGTCCGTGCGTCCGTCTGTCCGTATGTTTGAACGCACCGATTTCAGCCCGTATAAGAGCTAGAGACTTGAAATTTTTTTGTAGGTCCGTGTATAGCACGCGCAAATCGAGTTTGTTTTAAAAAATCGATAACTATCCCCAATTAATTGTTATCGATTAAAAACCAAATCGAAATTCAGTTAAAAAATTCTATCTCGCCCATCTGTTAAGCTAGAGACACCAAATTTTGTATTTAGCTTTATATATATTTTATGCAGTTTCGAACTTTGTTATTTTTTGGATACCGGCCCCAATTTTCCCCAAATTCTATGAAAACACAGATTCGACGGGGCGCAGGGTATCCCCTAGTCGGTCACGCCGACTCGAGTTTTCTTACTTGTTTTTATTAAAGTTTCTTAGTGTCGTGTCTGTGATTATTTGGCTTGCATTCCATGGAGGGGTAGTCTGAGTAAGTAGTTTTGTGGGCTGAAAGGATAGGTTATGGTTTTTGCTGTATTTTATTATTTAGTCTATTGTTGAGTTGTATTGTGGCCTTCTAGGAGGTCGGTATGTTTTTAGTATTTTGTGTAGTGGGGAATTTTTTGCTGTGATCAGGGTTCTTACGAGGATGGATGTTAGCAGTTCGCGTCTGTCTTCTAGAGGGGCGACTCTTGCTTCGTACAGAATATATTAGGAGGGTGTGGTTTTGAAAGCCCCGAGAGCGATTCTGAGGCCTGTGTTAATTTTTGATTTTATGGGTCGTAAAGTTGTTTTTGGACAGTGTCCATAAATGGGAAGGCCGTAGTCTGCCTTGGAGTTGATTATAGCTTTGGCGGCGCTTATAAGTGTGGATGTGTCAGTTGAATTTTTGATTTGACAGACATTTCATTATGTTAATAGCTTGATGTAGGGTGTGCGTGAGTTGTTCTGTGTGTTTATTCCACCTGTGTTTGTTGTTAAAGTGAAATCCTAGTATTTTTAGTGATGCGACATTCTGGATTTGTATGGTCCCTGTTGATAAAATGCATTTGCAGTTGTGCTTTCTGCACACATGCATGTGTTTCCATTTGTTGGTGGATAGCTTGGCGCCTGAGTATTCGGCCCAATTGAGTATGGTTCCGAGGATCTGATTTATGTTTATATTAATGTTTTTTCTATTTATACCCTGAACCCATTGAAAATGGGAATTCAGGGTATAATGGTTTTGTGAAAATGTATGTAACAGGCATAAGGAGCCGTGGCAGACCCCATAAAGTATATATATTCTTGATCAGGACGACAAGAGAAATTGTTTAAGCCCTGTCCGTCCGTCCGTCCGTCCCTCCGCCCGTCCGTATGAACGCACCGATTTCCTAAACTACAAAAGCTAGAGACTTGAAATTTAACATGAATACTCGTGTATACCATACGCTGAACAAGTTTATCATAAATTATCAAAAAGTCATCCCATTTTCTTATTATCGATAAAAATCGATAATTCGACTTTGTTTTCGAAACGTAACTCTGTAACCGTAAAAGCTAGAAACTTCAGATTTGCGGTGTATGTTACTGTAATGAATGCGCACATTTTGACATTTTTCGATTTTGGATACCGGCCCCCATTTCCCCAAAATTTGCAAATTTCTCCAGAAGTCGTATATCAAATACTAGAGACTTGTGCTTTGGCAAATACACACATATGTACCATCTGATTATACTCTGAAGTTTCATTCCGAACGTCCAAGCAGAAAAAAAGTTATTCAACAATCAATTTCCCATAGTAATGCTTATATTGCAGCACAAGCGCTGCCGCAGCGTCAACTGCGCAGTAAGCAGAGCGCGAGCCTACGCATAACTGTGTATGTATGTGTGTACGCATAGTTCGTTTATATGTTTGTGTGCGATATCCGCGATACGTATAAGCACTAGGAAATTCCAAGTATGCCCTTTTTTCGCTACCAACTTCAGATTTCTAAAAGTGTCAGCAGGTACCAAAAATATGTAACATTAATGTGTGCATGCGTTATATGCAATGTATATATAAAAGAAGCTTAAAATGATTTTAGTAACAGCTCTTACAGGGTTCAGGGTATCTCTTAATCGAACCGTCTCGATTAGAGCACTCTTACTTGTTTTAAGTTTGACTATTATGTTAAAGTCGTCTGCGTAGGCGCTTAGGCGAGCTTGTTGAATGCTATAATAAATAGGATCACTGAGAGTGGCGAGCCCTGGGGGATACCGTTATGGATGGGGTGGAATGGAGAGAGGTTGGTGTTTATTCGTACTGTAATTTTCCTGTTAGTCATGAAGTTTTTAATGTAGTTTAATATTTTAGGTCCCGTTTTCCATTCTGTGAGTTGGTCAAGTATTGAGTGTAGTCCGATTCTGTCAAAAGCTTTTTCAAAGTCTAGAGATATTATAGACGTATGGTTTCTTCTGGAGATGGATCTTGTTAGTAGATGGTCTATCAACAATAGACTATCTATAGCAGATTTCCCCTTCCTGAAACCAGTTTGACTGTTATGGATTAGTTTGTCGTTAGAAACAAACCACCACAGTCTCTTTGCTATTATTTTGTCAAGGACTTTTGATAGACACGAGTTCAGTGATATTCGTCGGTATGAGTTTAGTGTGGTTTTGTCTGTGTTGGGCTTTGAGATTGGTACTATTATACTATTCTTGTAAACTTGGGGGATGTAATTGTTTAGTATGGAATTTTGGAGGTTGATTATTCGACATTTTGTTTTCCTGTCCAAATTTTTTATCATGGCGTAGTTTACTCTGTCGAGTCCGGGTGTATTTCCTTTTAATGTCGTAAATTCGAATAGTGTAATTTCTTTCTCTATTTCTGTTGCTCTCTTTCTGGGGACATATGTGTGGTTGAGTAGATTGTTTAGTGATTCTGGTTTTGTGTTTATAAAGGTCGTGGAGAAATTGTGGTCAGATGATGCGTCTGAGAAGTTTTTGCAGAAGAGTTCTGCTATTTCTGCTTTGTTGGTGGTGCTTTGGTTTGTAACTGGGTTTAGGATGCAATGAATGTGTTTTTGGGGGTTTAGGCCGCAGAAGCGCCTGATGTTACTTCAAATGGTTTTTGGAGGTGTCTCGGGTGCTATTTGCGTTGTGAATTTTTGGATACTATGTTTTTTATACCCTGAGCCCATTGAAAATGGGAAATCAGGGTATAATGTTTTTGTTGGATGTATGTAACAGGCAGAAGGAGGCGTGGCAGACCCCATAAAGTATATATATTCTTGATCAGGACGACAAGAGAAATCGATTTGGCCCTGTCCGTCTGTCTGTCTGTCCGTCCGTCCGTCCGTCCGTCCGTCCGTCTGTCCGTCTGTCCGTATGTATGAACGCGTCGATCTCAGCTCTCAGAAGAGCTAGAGACTTGAAATTTTTTTTGAAGATCCCTATATACAGCGCGCATATCGAGTTTGTTTTCGATAATCGATAAATTTATTCGTTTTTTTGTTATCGAATAAAAACTATATCGAAATTCAGTTATAAAATTCTATCTTGCCCATCTTTTAAGCTAGAGACACCAAATTTTATATTTAGCTTTATATGTATTTTATGCAATTTCGAATTTTGTTATATTTTGGATACCGGCCCCAAATTTTCCCCAATTAAGGTTCAGTCTCATATGCCGAAAATTTCATTGAAATCCGTTAAATAGCAAAAAAGTTATTAAACAAAACGTTTGGCTACTTAACAAACACACGTGGCAGCAGCGCCAAGCGAACACATTTTTTCTATGCGTGAGCGCACACATACAAACGCTCGCATTCTAGTCGATTCGAAGAATCGCAAATTATCAGCTGCTGCTTTAGTTTACATTTGCCACCGCTTTCTAAGACAGTGGAGTGGCATCGTTGGTAGAAGCGACGCACGCGAAACATGAGGACTTGGGTTCGACACCAGGCGACGCCTGGAATTTATTTAGTTTTTTAATTTTATAAAAATTAGGTGGCGTTGTTGGTAGAGATGACGCACGTTGCGTAATTAACGTAGAATCGCCAATGTCAGTTTTTTGAAAAAAATGCTGTAAACTTGAAAATTTTGTATAATTTTACGCTAAGTATAAATGTATTGGAAAACACAGGTTCGACGAGGCTCAGGGTATACCCTAGTCGGTTACGCCCGACTAGAGTTTTCTTACTTGTTTGTATTGTTGCTGCTTCTTTATTTATGTTTGAGCCTATTTCTAGTTGTGATGAGTATTCTTTTGTCAGTTTTGAGAATTGTTCCCAATTGGCTTTGTCGGTGATAAAGATGGGTTTGGAGGATATGTGTTGTGCTATTGCTGGATTGGAGTTGAAGAGGTTGATTATGATAGGGAAGTGGTCGCTACCAAAGAGATCATTTTCTGTGTACCATGTGCTGTCGAGTTGTAAAATTGGGCTGCTAAAGGTTATGTCGATGTTTGTTAGTGTATTGTGGGTGCTAAGGTGTGTTGGTGAACCGTCATTTAGTAGGATGTAATTTGATTGGGTTATGAATTTTTCAAGTATTTTCCCTCTACGATTATTGGAGTTTGAGCCCCAGTCTTCGCTGTAATTATTTGTGTAGCCGTTTATGTTCCATTGAATTATCTTGATGGTCATTTGGTTTTATTTATATTTAAGGAGAGTAGTGTTAGAGTAACGTATGTCTATTTTGTGATGATTAAATACTGAGGCTGTCGTTGTTGTCTGTATGTTCTGTTTTTTTTATACCCTGAACCCATTGAAAATGGGAATTCAGGGTATAATGGTTTTGTGAAAATGAATGTAATAGGCAGAAGGAGGCGCGGCAGACCCCATAAAGTATATATATTCTTTATCAGGACGACAAGAGAAATTGTTTGAGCCCTGTCCGTCTGTCCGTCCGTCCGTCCGTCCGTCCGTCCGTCCGTCCGTCCCTCCGTCCGTCCGTCCGTCCGTCCCTCCGTCCGTCCGTCCGTCCGTCCGTATGAACGCACCGATTTCCTAAACTACAAAAGCTAGAGACTTGAAATTTAACATGAATACTCGTGTATACCATACGCTGAACAAGTTTATCATAAATTATCGAAAAGTCATCCCATTTTCTTATTATCGATAAAAATCGATAATTCGACTTTGTTTTCGAAACGTAACTCTGTAACCGTAAAAGCTAGAAACTTCAGATTTGCAGTGTATGTTACTGTAATGAATGCGCACATTTTGGCATTTTTCGATTTTGGATACCGGCCCCCATTTCCCCAAAATTTGCAAATTTCTCCAGAAGTCGTATATCAAATACTAGAGACTTGTGCTTTGGCAAATACACACATATGTACCATCTAATTATACTCTAAAAGTTTCATTAAAAAAGTCCAAGCAGAAAAAAAATGATTCAACAATCAATTTCCCATAGTAATGCTTATATTGCAGCCCAAGCGCTGCCGCAGCGTCAACTGCGCAGTAAGCAGAGCGCGAGCCTACGCATAACTGTGTATGTATGTGTGTACGCATAGTTCGTTTATATGTTTGTGTGCGATATCCGCGATACGCATAAACACTAGGAAATTCCAATTATGCCCTTTTTTCGCTACCAACTTCAGATTTCTAAAAGGGTCAGCAGGTACCAAAACTATGTAAAATTCCCACCCCTATGCCTACGCATAACTGTGTATTAATGTTTGCATGCGTTATATGCAATGTATATATAAAAGAAACTTAAAATGATTTTAGTAACAGCTCTTACAGGGTTCAGGGTATCTCTTAATCGAGCCGTCTCGATTAGAGCACTCTTACTTGTTTTTTTTTGAAGTTTTTGCATTTGGTAAGTTGGGTTTTGTGGGTTTGAGGTTTGTTGAAAGGGTGTTGTTTTTTGAGTTAGTGAGGTAGTTTACGTCCATTTCTATGTCATCTTTACGGCGGTGTTGGTGTGATGTGTTTGTACTGCGGGCTGAGGTCATTGGGTGCTCTGATAATAGGTCGTGGTAAGAGATGGGTGGGGGTCCGTCCGTCTGTCCGTCCGTCCGTCCGTCCGGATGAACGCACCGATTTCCTAAACTAAAAATGCTAGAGACTTGAAATTTGACATGAATACTCGTGTATACCATACGCTTAACGAGTTTTTCTTAAATTATCGAAAAGTCATCCCATTTTCTTATTATCGATAAAAATCGATAATTAGACTTTGTTTTCCAAACATAACTCTGTAACCGTAAAAGCTAGATATTTCAGATTTGCTGTGTACGTTACTGTAATGAATGCGCACATTTTGGCATTTTTCGATTTTGGATACCGGCCCCCATTTCCCCAAAATTTGCAAATTTCTCCAGAAGTCGTATATCAAATACTAGAGACTTGTGCTTTGGCAAATACAAACATATGTACCATCTTAATATACTCTGAAAGTTTCATTAAGAAAGTCCAAGCAGAAAAAAAATGATTCAACAATCAATTTCCCATATTGCATATTGCAGCCCAAGCGCTGCCGCAGCGTCAGCTGCGCAGTAAGCAGAGCGCGTGGCTACGCATAACTGTGTATGTATGTGTGTACGCATAGTTCGTTTATATGTTTGTGTGCGATATCCGCGATACGCATAAACACTAGGAAATTCCAATTATGCCCTTTTTTCGCTACCAACTTCAGATTTCTAAAAGGGTCAGCAGGTACCAAAACTATGTAAAATTCCCACCCCTATGCCTACGCATAACTGTGTATTAATGTTTGCATGCGTTATATGCAATGCATATATAAAAGAAGCGTACAATGATTTTAGTAACAGCTCCCACAGGGTTCAGGGTATCTCGTAATCGAGCCGTCTCGATTAGAGCACTCTTACTTGTTTTGTTATCGAATAAAAACATTATCGAAATTCAGTTATAAAATTCTGTCTCGCCCATCTTTTAAGCTAGAGACACCAAATTTTATATTTAACTTTATTTATGCAATTTCGAATTTTGTTATATTTTGGATACCGGCCCCAAATTTCCCCCAATTGAAGTTCAGTCTCAAATATATCCAAAATGCGAATGAGTTGGCACTTTTACTAAACTGACGCATATGCCCATAGATTATGTTCATCAAATGCCGAACATTTTATTGAAATCCGTTAAGTAGCAAAAAAGTTATTAAGCAAAACGTTTGGCTACTTTGCAAAAACCCGCGGCAGCAGCGCCAAGCGAACGCACTTGCACACACACATACAAACGCTCGCATTCTAGTCGATTCGAAGAATCGCAAATTACATTTGAATTTTGTTGAATTATCAGCTGCTGCTTTAGTTTATATATATGCCACCGATTTGTAAGACGGTGAGGTGGCGTCGTTGGTAGAAGCGACTGACGCGAAACATGAGGACCTGGGTTCGAAACCTGACGACGCGTAAAATTTATTTAGTTTTTTAATTTTAAAAAAATTGAGGTGGCGTTGTTGGTAGAGACGATGCACGTTGCGTAATTGACGTAGGTTGGAACCTCGCCAATGTCAGTTTTTTGATAAAAAGTTTTTTGGCTGTTAAAGAGTAACTTGAATTTTTTTTATAATTTTACGCAAAATATAAGTGTACTGAAAAACACAGGTTCGACGGGGCTCAGGGTATCCCCTAGTCGGTTACGCCCGACTAGAGTTTTCTTACTTGTTTTATTTTCGTTTTATGTTTTGCGCACTTGTTTGTTTGTCTGTTATTGCTGATAAGAGTTTTTGTATTGCTCTTTGGGCAGCACAGGAGAGCACTCTTACTTGTTTACAGTTTCTTTTCTAAGCATTGATTTAATTTTTTGTCTTCTCATGCTCAATGATTATACCCTGAACCCATTGAAAATGGGAATCAGGGTATAATGGTTTTGTGAAAATGTATGTAACAGGCAGAAGGAGGCGTGCAGACCCCATAAAGTATATATATTCTTGATCAGGACGACAAGAAAAATTTATTATGCACTGTCCGTCCGCCTGCCTGTCCGTCCGTCCGTCCATATGAACGCAGCAATCTCTTAAACCACAAATGCTAGCGACTTGGAATCCGGCATGATTACTCGTGTATACCATACTACGAACGGGTTTATCTTTTTTTTCGATAACGAATATTATTTCCTTTTTATCGATAACGATCCATAATGTGACTTGTCGGTGCAGCTCTGACAAGGGCTCATCTTGTAGGACGTTTTAGTTTTGCCTGGAAAGAGCGTCGGCCACTAAATTCTCTTTGCCTAGTTTGTAGAACAGTTTTGCGTTGTGTTCGTCAATGAATGCTTTCCATCTTTTAACTTTTGCATTCGCCTTTCTATCGGAGACAGCGAAGGTAAGGGGTTGATGGTCAGTGAATATATTTAGCTCCCTTGTTGCATATAAATAATGCTGTAACTTCCCCAAGGTCCAGACAATAGCTAACAACACCCTTTTATTTGTAACGTATTGAGATTCGCTATCTTTTAATGTTCTGGAAATCATAGTTACCCTTTTAAGACCAAACAGCCCTTAATGCCACTCATAGAGGCGTCGGTGGTCAAGTGAAAGGCTTACTTGTACATGGGGTATATGAGGATGACATCCTCTGATGCCAAAATGTCCCTCAGACTCTCGAAACCATTGCGTTGAGTCTTTTTATACCCTGAGCCCATTGGAAATGGGAAATCAGAGTATAATGGATTTGTTGAATGTATGTAACAGGCAAAGAGCCATTTTATCCTTTGAGAATGTTCGTTAATGGCCTTGCATTTGCTATTGCTGCAAAATCTTTAATAAAGGCTCTGTAATAGCTTGCTAAGCCAAGAAATGATCGCAAGCTGAACAAGTTTTCCGGCTCGGGAAGTTTCTGTACGGCTCTCACCTTTTCGGAGTCCGTTTTAACCCCATTTATGGTTGCAAAATTTAGTTTTTTCTTGAGCGACACGCATGCATTGCACAAGTATTTCAAAAATGTGTGTATGTATCGAACATGATCGGCTGCATTCTCGGAAAAGATTATTACGTCTTCGATGTACACATAACAAATCTTCTCGATATGTTCTGTAAGGATATCATCGATTGCCTTTTGGAAAAAGCTTTTCGCATTTTTTAGTCCGGAAGGTAGTCGGCAGAATATATATTTTCCACCATTGACTGAGAACGATGTCCTTTCGCAATCATGTTCAGACAAATAGATTTGATGGTAGCCTGTATATTAAATCCAGGGTTGTGAAAACCTTCTGCTCGGCATTGGGTATCGAATGGCTATAGTGCGCTCGTTGAGCTTCCTGAAGTCTTTTCCAACCTGTCAGTTTTGTTATATTTTGAATACTGGCACACGGCAGCAGAGTTATTCGCACGCATTTTTCCTATACATGTGCACACACACATTGTCAATTCACAGAATCGCAAATGGCGGTTGAATTGTCTGCCGCTACCTTAGTTTAGATTCGTAACTTATTTCTTAAGCAGTGGAGTGAACATTTGTATAAGCTTACGCTAAATAGAAGCCATGGAAAATATTAAGAAACACAGACGGGGCTCAGGGTGTCCCCTAGTCGGTCGCGCACCACTAGAATTTTCTTACTTGTTTAAGATGCCGTTGTTTATAATGCTTCGAATATTAACACTCGCCATGGATCATTTAACTTATTATAACGCGAGCCAGATCCCACTTCTGATGTTGGAGCTACATCGATATCATTATTATTTTCCATGACTTTAGCGCAGCGAGTTTCGGTCGCACTCGGATTCAGAAAACAATTTATTCCGATGTCTCTCTAACTTCTTGTGCCCACCAACAAACCACGCTCGGCGACAGCTTCTGTAGCTGCCGCTTCGCTAAAACGGGACTTTACCAAACTACAAACCATTGGCGACTTATAGCAACGCATATAAAAGATGATGCAACATCAGCATCATCTTGAATTATGATTCTCAAAAAAATACTCTAAGAAGCACCAATACACACCTAGTGCAACTCTCACTCATATTACCAGCACGCGCCGACACGGCGGCAGCACATTCAAGCTATACTGATTCTCCAGCATATATATAAACACCGTTTTTGTTCTCGCTTCAGCTTTAATAAATTTATACAGCCCGTTTGCCTGTGGTCGGGCTCTAGCAAAGTGGAATATATCGTGGGCGAGCATGGGATTGTGATTGGGTGGAGTTCCGATAGAGCTGGAAATGCAACGGACAGCTTGAAAAGTCCAGCATCCGCAGGCGAAGCGTCGTCTATACCGATTGTGGTAAAGGCGCCGATTGTTTTCAATGCGGACTGCTTCAAGGCCAATAAACACTTTCGAAGCCTCTCGTCGAATCGCACTTTCTGTGCGGGTTACTTGACAGATGACCAGAGAGGGAACGGACGCGAGAGGCGTGGAGCTGGCACGGGTATCTCTGGCGCTGGACTGATGATACTCAAGGACAAACGTTGGATGTTACGTGGTACAGTCTCGGCTGCTTTGCCCAACGATAAGAATCTCAGCAACGAACCAGCTCAATGCTGTACTAGTCAATATATCATTTATGCAGACGTCGCAAAGTTTGTCGACTGGATAATGGCTTTTATTATTTAATCTGTGTGTGTGAGAGAGTCTTTAGTCCAGTGTAATTTAATGTTTGCCCGGTTCAGATGCTCATTTGAATTTGAAAGTAAATAACTGCTGTCTGTGATAGACGAAATGCGACCAACTTGACACATGACCAGAGCTTCATCACCTTAACTACCTTTGGTGGGTTTGCAACGATCCCATTTTACCTAGCCAAACAAGGCTTGGGCTTAACTTCTTTTAAATTGCTTTTATGGTCAGCTTATCAACTACCTAGCAACGCCACAGGCCCTCGGGTCCCTTTACCTGGTCGGCACTGATTGTGAGGTGTGCGGCTGGCGCAAATATAAATTTGAGTCGCAATACTCAATATTGCATCATTGTTACTTTGAGCCTTGATTGCTGCAGTAATGCTGAAGTTGGTGCTAGTAATAATTGGATTCGTTGCGGTGGCCACTAACGATGACGGTTGCAATGAAATGGTCTGTGGCTCAGTGGTTTCCAAGTGTCTGCTCACACAGAGCTGTCAGTGCAAGCTGAATGACTGCCATTGCTGCAAGGATTGCTTGAATTGCTTGGGAGAGTTGTATACAGAGTGTTGTGGCTGCTTGGATATGTGCCCGAAGCACAAGGAGGTCTCTTCAGCGATGATGCTTCGCTCGGAGATTGGCGATGTCGATGGTGTGCCCGAGCTGTTCGAAACAGTAACTGCCGAGGACGATGATCAATGGTCAATCATACGCATACCAATACGCGTCGGCTTCAAGCAGCGCTTGGAAGACGAGTCCAATCTGATCAACCTACCCAACCACAGGCCGGCCGACAACGTCAACTGCACTGTCATCTATGTCAACTCGTGCATCCGATCGAACAAATGCAAGCAGCAGTGCGAGAGCATGGGGGCCAACAGCTATCGCTGGTTCCACGACGGCTGTTGCGAGTGCGTGGGTGCCCATTGCCTGAACTATGGCATCAACGAAAGCCGTTGCAGCTCCTGTCCAGATCAGGATCTGCTCACAGCGGATGCTGCCAGCTCGGATGCAGAACAGGATTTGGAGCGTATATTTGGCTTTGAAGATGAAGTGCCCAACGATATGTGGGACTATGTCGAGGACGAGGACATGGACTAGACTATGCCCAGCTGTTTCATGAACTATTTATTACTCATTTACATTGTCCAAGAAACTGTAAATAACCAAATAAACCAAACCTAATTTCTGCATGTGTAGGAATATATTACTTCAGAAATGCTCTACAGGGTGTTTAGTTGGGAACTTCAAACTAGCAACTGCGTGGAAATGCTGGTGATATTAATTATGTAATGTATGTATACACACTTCAATTTCGTATCTCTAGAGTTTCTCTTAGTTAAGTTGACCTTATCTTATTGTCTTATCGTCTGGCATTAATTGAAGCTTTTGCTTGAATCTTAAACTCAGGTCACATAAAATAAGTAGAACAAGCATTTCCAGAGGCTAACTAATTAATGCGCATATGCTCGATGCTATCGAGCACGTCATCCTCCGCATCATCACCTGCTGTCCTCTGACCGTTCTCTATTGTCATCATCAAAGCCAGCTACGTACATGCGCAAGTCTATGGCTGTGTCTATGTATGTATGTATGTATGTATGTATATGTGGGGCTTAGAAAAGTCGACATTCTTGCTGAACAGGTAGCAACTCAGTTGAGCCCGAAAGGTGTCAGAGAATGCATCCAGCATCGGTCGCGTCCCAGATAGGAATATGCTTGGTGTTTGGATAAAGCTGTGACCAGATGCAGATCGTTTCAGTGCCTAAAGTGAAATATAGATATATTATTAAATATTATTATGTTTGGCACATAGGTTTTAGCTAGTGCAGTGCGTGGTACGCGAAGTTATTATCGAGAAAGGTTTCGGGTACTAGCGCATTGATCTCAGGGAAGGGCTTTCTCTATAAGGAACAGTAAGTTCTTTCGTCTGTCATAGTCGTGCTGTGTATTACCTAATTTGCTCGAGGCGTGCGATTTTTTTTCCTCTATTGTCAGGATGCTGGGTGGAGTGGGTGCTCGACGCGGTAGGGTCTCATCCCCAATGGGACGTTTCGCAAACGCAAATACCTTCATTCTGAATGACAACATCGCCATCATTGGAGATGGCGTCACCAGGGACGGCACACCGCTTGGCTCGCACCCACTTAACAAGCGTCGACGACCCATAACTGACGTTGGCCCGGACTGTTGTGCACCATTTCAAGCACGACTCTACTTGCGTGATATTATGTAAGTTTTAATATTTATTTTGATTAAATACATATCCGAATTTGCTTTATTGAGTCAAATTTTATTTAGATCGCTGAACCAATTCGGCTGAAATGCATAACTATGCAGTTATGTGACTATCATATAACATTGTAAATTCATTATCAGACAATCTTTTATTAAGACTTTCAATTCGAAATTAATTATCTGATGCTTGAAATTTTGACTAGAAAATATGTATTAAAAACAAGTAAGTAAAGGGGATACCCTGAGCCTCGTCGACCTGTGTTTTTCAATACACTTGTATTTAGCGTAAATTTATAAAAAAATTCAAGTTTACTCTTTAACAATCAAAAAGCATTTTTGACATTGGCGAGGTTTGAACCTACGTCAATTACGCAACGCGCATCACCTCTACCAACAACGTTACCTAATTTTTATAAAATTAAAAAACTAAATAAATTTCTGGCATCGCCTGGTGTCGAACCCAGGTCCTCATGATTCGCTTGTTTCGATTTTGTTTTTAATCGATAACAATTATTTGGGGATGGTTATAGGTTTTTTATAACACACTCGATCTGCGCGTGCCATACACGGACCTACAAAAAAATCAAGTCTCTAGATCTTATACGGGCTGTAATCGGCGCGTTCAAACATACGGACGGACGGACAGGGCCAAATCTATTTCTCTTGCTGTCCTGATCAAGGATATATATACTTTATGGGGTCTGCCACGCCTCATTTTCCATTTTCAATGGGCTCGGATTATAATAACTTTAAAAATATTGTACAAATGTACAAAGCTTTCGAAAAATTGTTGAATATAAAAGTAAATTTCATCTTTTTGAAAAATGACGAAAAGCCCTTCAAAGGTGTACGAAAACAAGCTTAAGTCTAAGCGAATACTTAGAATACTGTAAAAACAAGTAAGAAAACTCTAGTCGGGCGTAACCGACTAGGGTATACCCTGAGCCTCGTCGAACTTGTGTTTACCAATATATTTATATTTACCGTAGAATTATACACAAATTTGAAGTTTTAAAATAACTGACATTGGCGAGGTTTGAACCTACGTTAATTACGCAACGTACATCATCTCTACCAACAACGCCACCTAATTTTTATAAAAATAAAAAACTAAATACATTTCAGGCGTCGCCTGGTTTCGAACCCAGGGTCCTCATGTTTCGCGTGCATCGCTTCTACCAACGACGCCACTCCACTGACTTAGAAAGCGATGGCAAATGTAAACTAAAGCAGCAGCTGATAATTCACCAAAACTCAAACGTAATTTGCGATTCTTCGAATCGACTAGAATGCGAGCGTTTGTATGTGTGTGTGCAAGTGCGTTCGCTTGGCGCTGCTGCCGCCTGTTTTTGCAAAGTAGCCTAACGTTGTGTTTAATAACTTTTTGCTATTTAACGGATTTCAATGAAATTTTCGGCATATTATCAGTATATTCTATGGGCATATTTGTCAGTTTAGTAAAAGTGTCAACTCATTCGCATTTTGGATATATTTGAGACTGAACTTCAATTGGGGGAAATTTGGGGCCGGTATCCAAAATATAATGAAATTCGAAACTGCATAAAATACATATAAAGCTAAATATAAAATTTGGTGTCTCTACCTTAAAAGCTGGGCGAGATAGAATTTTATAACTGAATTTCGATTTTGTTTTTAATCGATAAAAATTATTTGGGTATAGTTATCGATTTTTTAAAACAAACTCGATCTGCGCGTGCTAAACACGGACCTACAAAAAAATCTTATGTGTCTAGCTCTTACAGGGGCTGAAATCGGCGCGTTCAAGCATACGGACAGACGGACGGACAGGGCCAAATCGATTTCTCTTGTCCTGATCAAGAATATATATACGTTGTGGGGTCTGCCACGCCTCCTTCTGCCTGTTACATACATCCAACAAAAACATTATACCCTGATTTCCCATTTTCAATGGGCTCAGGGAATAACAAATAAGAGTGCTCTAATCGAGACGGTTCGATTAAGAGATACCCTGAACCCTGAGGGAGCTGTTACTGAAATCATTTTACGCTTCTTTTATATATACATTGCATATAACGCATGCACACATAAAAACACAGTTATGCGTAAGCATAGGGGTGGGAATGTTACATATTTTTGGTACCTGCTGACCCTTTTAGAAATCTGAAGTTGGTAGCGAAAAAAGGCATAATTGGAATTTCCCAGCGCACAAATGCATAAACGAACTAGGCAATTTGCGGTTTTGTGTTGGATATCTGGACACTTTGTCCAGGCTGTATAAAATATGTACTCGCCTAAAGTTATTTACGTTAATGTCTTTAGTAAAGCATTTTGTCGATTATATTTCGACATATTTTTACGCGTCTTAATATATATATTGCATATAACGCATACACATATACATACACAGTTATGCGTAGGCACGCGCTCTGCTTACTGCGCAGTTTACGCAGCGGCTGCGCTTGGGCTGCATATGAGCATTACTATGGGAAATTGATTGTTGAATAACTTTTTTTTTGCTTGGACTTTCTTAATGAAAATTTTGGAGTATAATAAGATGGTACATACCTTTGTATTTGCCAAAGCACAAGTCTCTAGTATTTGATATACGACTTCTGGAGAAATTTGCAAATTTTGGGGAAATGGGGGCCGGTATCCAAAATCGAAAAATGCCAAAATGTGCGCATTCATTACAGTAACGTACACAGCAAATCTGAAATATCTAGCTTTTACGGTTACAGAGTTATGTTTGGAAAACAAAGTCTAATTATCGATTTTTATCGATAATAAGAAAATGGGATGACTTTTCGATAATTTAAGAAAAACTCGTTAAGCGTATGGTATACACGAGTATTCATGTCAAATTTCAAGTCTCTAGCTTTAGCGGTTTAGGAAATCGGTGCGTTCATCCGGACGGACGGACAGACGGACAGGGCTTAAACAATTTCTCTTGTCGTCTTGATAAAGAATATATATACTTTATGGGGTCTGCCACGCCTCCTTCTGCCTGTTACATACATTTTCACAAAACCATTATACCCTGAATTCCCATTTTCCATGGGTTCAGGGTATAACAAGTAAGAAAACTCTAGTCGGGCGTAACCGAATAGGGTATACCATGAGCCTCGTCGAACCTGTGTTTTCCAATACACTTATATTTAGCGTAAAATTATACAAAAATTTCAAGTTTAAAGCATTTGTGGCAAATGTAAACTAAAGCAGCAGCTAATAATTCAACAAAATTCAAACGTAATTTGCGATTCTTCGAAGCGACTAGAATGCAAGCGTTTGTATGTGTGTGTGCAAGTGCGTTCGCTTGGCGCTGCTGCCACGTGAGTTTGCAAAGTAGCCAAACGTTTTGTTTAATAACTTTTTTGCTATTTAATGGATTTCAATGAAATTTTCGGCATATGATCAACATATTCCATGGACATATTTGTCAGTTTAGTAAAAGTGCCAACTCATTCGCATTTTGGCTATATTTGAGACTGAACTTCAATTGGGGGAAATTTGGGGCCGGTATCCAAAATATAAAAAAATTCGAAATTGCATAAAATACATATAAAGCTAAATATAAAATTTGGTGTCTCTAGCTTAAAAGATGGGCGAGATAGAATATTTTAATAGAATTTCGATTTTGTTTTTAATCGATAACAATTAATTGGGGATAGTTATCGATTTTTTAAAACAAACTCGATATGCGCGTGCTATACACGGACCTACAAAAAAAATTTCAAGTCTCTAGCTCTTATACGGGCTGAAATCGACGCGTTCAAACATACGGACAGACGGACAGACGGACAGACGGACGGACGGACGGACGGACGGACAGACGGACAGGGCCAAATCGATTTCTCTTGTCGTCCTGATCAAGAATATATATACTTTATGGGGTCTGCCACGCCTCCTTCTGCCTGTTACATACATCCAACAAAAACATTATACCCTGATTTCCCATTTTCAATGGGCTCAGGGTATAAAAAAAAGTTATTCAATTGCCCATAGTAATGCTCATATTGCAGCCCAAGCGCTGCCGCAGCGTCAACTGCGCAGTAAGCAGAGCGCGTGCCTACGCATAACTGTGTATGTATGTGTGTACGCATAGTTCGTTTATGTGTTTGTGTGCGATATCCGCGATACGCACAAACACTAGGAAATTCCAATTATGCCCTTTTTTCGCTACCAACTTCAGATTTCTAAAAGGGTCAGCAGGTACCAAAAATATGTAACGTTCCCACCCCTAACCTACGCATAACTGTATACGCATAGCTGTTACTAAAATCAGCTTGCGCTTTTTTATATATGTATACATTGCATATAACATGCATGCGTTATATGCAATGTATACGCATGCATGTTATATACAATGTATATACATATAGAAAAACGTAAACTGATTTTAGTAACAGCACCCACAGGGTTCAGGGTATCTCTTAATCGAGCCGTCTAGATTAGAGCACTCTTAGTTGTTTGCTTTTGGCAAAAGGCCACATCGCTCCAATGAAATAAATCTGCTAGCTTTTAATTTCTGCTAATAGGTGGCGCCATAGCATAGGCAGCCCTGGCCGAAAGTTAATAGAATAAATCGATAAGTGACTAGCAAACATAATTGCTTACCAGTTGTCAACATGCTGTGTTTTTTTCTATTTCCTTTTTTTGGTAAATCGTGCGGTGCTTGGGGAGACAATAAAACTGTGCCGCTCACGAATGGTGGATGAAAGCATCATGCGTAAGCTTAAAGCTCCATTCAATGCCATATGAGCAATAGAGCAGGCACTAGTGGACACTGCTCTCAAGTGGAAAGAACGCACAGCTATAGTAACGGCTTATATATACATCTCTTTTCATCACGCGCCGCGACGAAGACAGCGTCTGGGTTACATCAATGTGTGCAGTCTATTGGCGGCAGCAGCGCCTGCAAGTTCCGAGTGAAGCTTTTTTATGCTCGATCCACAGCGCAGGACTGTTTGGTTAGCTGGCTGTGCGTGTAGCTGTAGTGTGTGTGTGTAATGTGTAAAGTGTAATACAAAGTCTATCGAATTGCGTTTGTTAAGTTTTTTCGTCCAACTGGTGAGACAAAGTTGGGTACCGCTCCGGAAAACATACGGGTTTTTGTTTTTTATTTTTATAAACGGCAATCGTGCCTAAATAACAGCTATAGTGCAAAATTAAAGTGTATAAAACACGAATTTGTGGCAATTGGGGCTGAAAACTCGAAAACTTTTCGTGGTGGCATATAGTCAAAAAAAAAATCGGGTCGAGTGGTGAATATAAATTTAGAAAAAGTTCTCATATATACATACATATATATATATATATATATATATATATATATATATATATATATATATATATGTAATTTAATATGTATATATGTAATTTAAGTGAAATCGACGAGGAAGTGAATCCAAAGAAAATCAGGCACACAAACACAAGCACAGCACCTGCTATTCCATAGCCATAGCCGTGGCCGTTCTGTTCGTTCTTCGTTGGTGTCGCTCCGTTACGCACTTGACGTGCTTATAAACAATATATATAAATATCTACATATTTATGCATGTGTACAAATGCGGCTGTGAATGCGACAGTATGTGCGCGCACGTGTGTGTATGTGTCTGTGTGTGTGTGTGTGCGTGTGTGTGTAAATTAAGCTTGGGATTGGGTCAGCGGGTTGGTAGCACAACGGGTGGAATGTTGCGTGGGTGGTAAAGGCGTCAGAGCCAGCGTCAGCGACAGTTTTCGACAACGCCAAGTGAATTTTTGTTTCTGTTTAGGTTACAGCGGTTCTTATGTTGTGACGTGTATGCGTCGCATGGTGAATGAATTGTCTTTAGCACCAGCAGAAGCAGACGCAGAAATAGAAACAGCAGCAGCACCACCTGCATCAGCATCAAATAATTTACATTCAAAACAGGCCTATCTGTACATGTGTGTGTCTGTGAAATAACTTTAACCCCCAACATACACAAACAATGTCGAATGTCAATATGTCAAGAAGCAAGGAAGAGTAGAGTTTTTGTTTTTTGAATATCCTCTGGATTAAAAGTTGTATTTCGTGCTCTAATGGGCTTTGTACAGAAATACGAAAATATATGTATATACTTGTGCTTACTCTTATGCATGCACACACGGACATACATGTGAACAAGCGCGTTAAATGGAAACGAAACTGGATAGCTTTTTCAGACATGAGTGTAGGGATGTTATTGTATATAACAGAATATACGTGTGTGTGTGTATGTGTGCATAGAGGAGCTGTTTGGGTTTTTTTTTCAAAGAAAAGAAGATAGCGCGATGACGTCACTAAACTACAATAGTTTGGTATTTCTCAGCCAGCATAGCACAGCGAATCAACTATTTTTATTCATACGCCTCAAACAATTTGAGCTAGAAACTGTCCAGGGTATGATATGATAGTCCAAACATATTGCAGTCTTCAATTTTCCATAAATATTTCCAAAAAAAATGGCTTCAACTTAAAAATGGAATTAAAGTATAGTCTACTTTTCTGCGCTCGAAGTGGACGTGCAATGCATTTTAATTTATAAATTTGTTACTTCGACTAAACCATGAAGTTTTGTGTGTGTGTGTGTGTGTGTGTGTGTGTGTGTGTGTGTGTGTGTGTGTGTGTGTGTGTGTGTGTGTGTGTGTGTGTGTGTGTGTGTGTGTGTGTGTGTGTGTGTGTGTGTGTGTGTGTGTGTGTGTGTGTGTGTGTGTGTGTGTACAAGAATATACAGTGAACCAGAAAACAAAAAGTGAAATGTTTTTGATGTTATTTTTAACTGTGTCCTGGGTTGCTACACACAAACATTCGCACATACATATACACATTTATATGCATGTGCTTACTCGCAGTTTCGTTCATGTGTCAAACGACATACATACATGTATGCATATGTACGAATGCATGTAACCGTGCACAGAGATATGTATGTCTGTACGTATGCATGCATGCATAAGTTTGGCGTGTGTATTTCGATAGGTCATGAACTGAATTGATCCGAACAAAAACAAACCATGTTGCAGCGCGACGTACTCATTAGCTTAAGTGAGCACTGCAATAAGAAAATGGATAAATAAATATGTTTATTGAAGAAATGTGAAGAACAACAGAAACCGGTTTAATATCTGTGTAGCAAAAAGAAAAAATTGAATGAAATTAAATCTCATTTAACTAATTAAATCAATTCTATGCGTTTCCTTGCCAATTAGCATTTAGTGCAACACTAACAATTAAACAAAGAAGTTGAAAGCAAAACGCAATACGTAAATAGAAAAAGCAAAAAAAAAGAAAGAAACGAGGAAGAGAAATTGTGACCATAAAGCTGACGAGTGAAATGTGTCTTGATATTCTTACATATACTTATATGCATACATAAAGAAACACATTTATATATATTCTTATTTATATACATACATATATATATATATATATATATATATATATATATATATATATATATATATATATATATATATATATATATATATATATATATATATGTATGTATGTATATATATTATATACATATAACGGAACCAACCCGACCATTGCGAAATTATTGTACAGCCTTTGGCTACCAAACTGAATGTCCGGCTGCCACATTTGTGCCATGCGGACGGCGTGTCACATCCGACAAATGCGTGTTGTTGTTCATCTTGTGTAATATAATTATGGCCGAGCGGTCGTTACAAAAGTATCAAAAATTGGATATAGTGACGGTATGTACATCAACAATACATTATTATTTACAACGATTTACTCTATGAGTACACAGATATATGCATACGTGCAAATGCAACTTCAATTTCCTATTGTTATTATTATTATATATTGAATAATTTGTAAATGTGTTAATTGTAGGTTGGAAGCAGCTCAGGAAGCAGTGCTAGCAGGGCATCAACAGGACTCCTTAGGCGGGGGGCACTTGGGTCGAAAGGGAGCCCATCGCTTAGCTGATAGAATGGGTGGCCCGAAAAAAGAGGAAAACCCACCAGGTGGTGGTCCGACGTCATTGTTTATCCTAACAGAGGATAACCCAATTCGAAAGTATACACGATTCATCATTGAATGGCCGCCCTTTGAGTACGCTGTGTTATTGACAATCATAGCCAACTGTGTTGTGTTGGCATTAGAAGAGCATTTGCCAGAAGGCGACAAGACGGTATTGGCTCAAAAATTGGTAAGAAAATACTATGAAATTTAATTAAAAAACAAAAAAAAAATAAAAAAATAATAGCAGAAAAGATTGTTATAAAATTTATTTATTGGTTTCATTCATTTAATAAATTATTTATTTACCTTAAATGCTTAATTTTTTAAATTCTTTTTTCAATTGAAAATAATATTTTTTTATTCATTTATTATTTTATTATTTTAGTAAACAAATTAATATTCTATTTAATATACTATTCATAGGGCATAAACGATTTCAGAAATTACAAAAAAGTCTGTGTGAAAATAAAAAACTATTCTAAAATTGATAAAATAATGATAAATGAAAAGAAATACATTTTCTACTGTTTTTAAATTCTTTTTATACCCTGAGCCTATTGAAAATGGGTAGTCAGGGTATATTTAATTTGTTGGATGTATGTAACAGGCAGAAGGAGGCGTGGCAAACCCCATAAAGTATATATATTCTTGATCAGGACGACATGAGAAATCGATTTGGCTCTGTCCGTCTGTCTGTCCGTCCGTCCGTCTGTCCGCAAGCTTGAACGCGCCGATCTCAGAACATATAAGACTTGAAATGCTTTGTAGGTATGTGTAAAGCACGCGCAGATCAAGTTTGTTTCTAATAATCGATAACTATCCCCAATTAATTGTTATCGAATAAAAGCATAATTGAAATTCAGTTATTTAATTATATCCCGCCCATTTTTTAAGCTAGAGACACCAAATTTTATAGATACCTTTATATTTATTTTATGCAATTTTGAATATTGTTATATTTTGGTACTTTGCCGCGCTAAGCGCGAGCATTTTTTTCTATGCATGTGCATAGACACATACAAACGCTCGCATTGTCAATTTGCAGAATCGCAAATTGTGATTGAATTGTTTGACGCTACTTTAGTTTAGATTCGCAACTTAGTTCTTAAGCAGTCTAGTGAAAACTGTTATAAGCTTCTGCTAAATCGAAGCAATTTGAAATATTGAAAAATTCAGATTCGACGGGGCTCAGGGTATCCCCTAGTCGGTTACGCCTGGCTAGAGTTTTCTTACTTGTTTTATTTGTTATTTATTTATTTCATCAATTTGGTTTGTTCTAAATTACTTTGACTTAGGTCAGAAATTTCTATATAAATTCCTAAAACTTAACGTTAGATAAAGTAAAAAGTAAAAAAATATAAAATATTTCTATAATAAATTCAACATAAAAAAGTATTAATAAAATTATAACTTAAATATACATATATTATCTGTTTATTGCTATTCGTTTTTTCGCTGCTCTTAGGAAAAAACGGAGGCCTATTTTTTATGCATTTTCTGTGTAGAAGCATCGCTCAAGATCCTTGCCTTAGGGCTTGTTCTGCATAAACACTCCTATCTCAGGAATATTTGGAACATCATGGATTTTTTCGTTGTAGTGACGGGGTAAATATGAAATTTAAGTGCCACCTGGCGAAAAAACCAAAGAACAATAAATCTCTTAAAAATGTATTTTTTTTTGCCATTTTCAATTTCCCAACATTAACGCAATTATTATTTTGTATTATTAACTACTATTTCGAATATATTTCTTCAGTTGCTTTTCAATAAATTTTAAAATCATATTAAAAATATTGAAAAACGCCCAACATGGATAATCAACTTAATCCATTCATGGATTAGGACTGAATACCAGGATCCACGAATTGGATCTAAGAGTTTTAAAACTTAAAAACCTTTAATTGAAAAAGAAGAACAAATTTAAATTTTAGTACAAATACTCTATATATTTTAAGAGCAAATTACCAGCTAATAAAAAAAACAACAATTATTGAGTATACTTACTTACGAGAAAATATGCATATAGAGATAGTTATACAGCTAAGAAAAGTTGACAGTTTGATGGCTAGTTAATTTATTTATTGTTCACATATATATATATATGTATATACCGACTTTAATATGGCAACTCCAATGCCGAATAGCGCCATGACGATATTTGCCGAGGCCAATATTGATGTTGACCTACGCATGTTGCGTTCGTTTCGTGTTTTACGGCCGCTGAAACTTGTATCCCGAATACCAAGTAAGAAACACTTTAGCTGCCGAATATATAGATTTAATATGACAAACAAATGAAAATTCTTTAGGCCAGTTAAGTTCATTATTTGTCATTTACATCAGATAGCTAATATGTACATTCAATTAGTCATAGATAACCTAAGAGCTAGCTAAAAAAAAAAACAAAGTAATGACAAAATGTTTTATTTATAATATTATCTTTTTATATATATATACATAAATCACATATTGGTTCCTTGGAGCATTTAGAGTTATAGAAGCTCCAGGGATCCATCATAAGTAATGGAAAATGTGTGTTTCATTGAATTATAGCTTAGCTAGAAAAATGCATATAATTTTTGACTGTTTAGTTAAAAGTTTCTACAAAAGTTACTAAAATTTCAAGTGAACACTGACGAATTGATGCTCAACCTATTTTCCCATTTAATGCACTGTAATACTTAATTCAGGCTCTTATTTTCCTACATTTCTTTAATCAGATTCAAGTTTCGCTTGGTCAAAGTATCCCAAATGGAAAAAGTTTTTTAAAACAGCTACACTGTACTACATAATTCAAAGTGATTATATTCCTACATGTATGGATCATTATTGAGAATATATGAGATATGACCTAAATTTCTGCTTTGTCGAAGTACCCTAAATACTAACGACACTAATATACACTGTACTACATAATTTAAATTCTCTCTTTACAATAATTTTATTTTTAGTCTATTATTCTCAAGATAAATATTGAGTTGAGCTATTGAAGAATCAAAGTTTGAACTTTTAGATTCAAAGTGGCTCAAGAAATAAATTAATTTCACACATTTGAAAATTTATGAAGATAAAATTCTGTGTGATCTCCATCAAAAAATTCTTCATATCCTTTTATAAAGAGATTTCCAAATATATATATAGATATAGATATAGATGTAGATATAGATACATATATATATACAATATATATTTTATCGCAACTCTCATTTGTAGAGTCTTAGTTATTATTTTCATATGTCGAAATATGCAGTCTGTGCTTCTTTTTTTACTAACACATTTGCAAGCTCTTAAACTGAAGATGACACAGGCTATCAGGATTTTGTAACCTAGATAATATTTGTTGTGCTCAATCAAGTAATTAAAGCTCGAGTATTTTTAATATGTGCGTATTCAGGGTATAAATATAATACTTAGAACGTTTTTCCAATTTTCATACCCTGAACCCATCGATCATAACTTCATAACTCTACAAGCTTAAGACTTCATCTACATCTATGTAAATCCTATATCTAAAATGAATAAAACATGTCTTTTTCAAATTAATCTACAACCCACTTTTTATGATAAAAAAAATTCCCTGAGCCCTGTGGGAGCTGTTATTAAAATCATGTTACGCTTTTTATACCCTGAACCCATTGAAAATGGGAATTCGACAAGAGAAATTGTTTAAGCCCTGTCCGTCCGTCCGTCCGTCCGGATGAACGCACCGATTTCCTAAACTACAAAAGCTAGAGACTTTAAATTTAACATGAATACTCGTGTATACCATACGCTTAACGAGTTTATCATAAATTATCGAAAAGTCATCCCATTTTCTTATTATCGATAAAATTCGATAATTTGACTTTGTTTTTCAATCGTAACTCTGTAACCGTAAAAGCTAGATACTGCAGATTTGCAGTGTATGTTACTGTAATGAATGCGCACATTTTGTCATTTTTCGATTTTGGATACTGGCCCCCATTTCCCCACAATTTGCAAATTTCTCAAGAAGTCGTATATCAAATACTAGAGACTTGTGCTTTAGCAAATACAAACACATGTACCATCTTATTATACTCTAAGTTTCATTACGAAAGTCCGAGACGAAAAAAAGTTATTCAACAATCAATTTCCCATAATAATGCTCATATCGCAGCCCAAGCGCAGTCGCTGCGCTAACTGCGTAGCAAGCAGAGCGCCTGCCCATGTACATAGGCGCATATACAAATTCAAAGATCCCCGTTACTTCTAAGAAGAACGCTGGCGCCAGACAGCTCAGCGCAAGGCAGAGCACGGTGACTTTTGTTGACTCAAATTTGTGAATGTGTTTAGTTTTTTAAGTTATAATATAAAACTTAAATTGTTGTATGTTAATGTTGTCTCGTGAAAATTTATAGACCAGAGCTAAAAAATGTATATGATAATTGAAATCGACATAATGTTTTACTCAAAGCAATAACGTAAATGACTTTAGTCGAGTGCATATTTTGCACAGCCTGGGCAAAGTGTCCAGATATCCAGCACAAACCGCAAATTGTATATGGCGCTACGTAAAGTGCATAGTTCATTTATGTCTTTATGTGCGATATCCGCGATACGCAAAAACACTAGGAAATTCCAATTATGCCCTTTTTTCGCTACCAACTTTAGATTTCTAAAAGGGTCAGCAGGTACCAAAATATGTAACATTCCCACCCCTATGCCTACGCATAACTGTGTATTTATGTGTGCATGCGTTATATATAAAAGAAACGTATAATGAGCGTATAAGCGTATAACAGAAGCGTATAATGATTTTTGTAACAACTCCCACAGGGTTCAGGGTATCTCTTAATCGAGCCATCTCGATGAGAGCACTCTTACTTGTTTAATATATACATTGCACATAACGCATGCACACATAAATACACAGTTATGGGAAATTGATTGTTGAATAACTTTTTTCTGCTTAGACTTTTTTAATAAAACTTTCGGGTATAATTAGATGAAACAAATGTTTGTATTTGCCAAGACACAAGTCTCTAGTATTTAATATACGTCTTCTGGAGAGATTCTCGAATTTTGGGGAAAGGGAGCCGGTCTCCAAAATCGAAAAATTACAAAATGTGCGCATTTATTACAGTAAAATACACCGCAAATCTAAAGTATCTGGCTTTTACGGTTACAGAGTGACGATTGAAAAACAATGTCAAATTATCTATTGTTATCGATAATAAGAAAATTGGATGAGTTATCGAAAATTAGAGATAAACTCGTTCAGCGTATGATATACACGAGTATTCATGTTAAATTTCAAGTCTCTAGCTTATGTGGCTAAGGAGATTGCTGCATTCATACGGACGGACAGACAGACGGACGGACAGGGCATAAACAATTTTTCTTGTCCTGATTAAGAATATATATACTTTATGGGGTCAGCCACGCCTCCTTCTGACTGTTACATACATTTTCACAAAACCATTATACCCTGAATTCCCATTTTCAATGGGTTCAGGGTATAATCATTGAGCATGAGAAGACAAAAAATTAAATCGATGCTTAGAAAAACATGTAAGACAACTCTATTCGGGCGTAACCGACTAGGGGATACCCTGAGCCTCGTCGAACCTGTGTTTTTCAATACACTTATATTTTGCGTAAAATTATAAAAAAATTGCAAGTTTACTCTTTAACAACCAAAAAACTCTTTTATTAAAAAACTGACATTGGCGAGGTTTAAACCTACGTTAACTGCGCAGCGTGCATCACCTCTACCAACAACGCCACCTAATTTTTATAAAATTAAAAAACTAAATAAATTTTCGACGTTGCCTGGTGTCGAACCCAGGTCCCCACGTTTCGCGTGCATCGCTTCTACCAACGACGCCACTCCACCGTTTGTGGAAGCGGTGGCAAATGTAAACTAAAGCAGCAGCTGATAATTCAACCAAATTCAAACGTAATTAGCGATTCTTCAAATCGACTATGCGCTCATGCATAGAAAAAGTGTGTTCGCTTGGCGCTGCTGCCACGTGTTTTTGCAAATTGCCCAAACTTTTTTGCTATTTTACGAATTTCAATGAAAGTTTCGGCATATGATCAACATATTCTATGGGCAGATTTGTCAGTTTAGTAAAAGTGCCAACTCATTCGCATTTTGGTTATATTTGAGACTGAACTTCAATTGGGGAAAATTTGGGGCCGGTATCCAAAATGTAACAAAATTCGAAATTGCGTAAAATACATATAAAGCTAAATAGCTTAATAGATGGGCGAGATAGAATTTTATAACTGAATTTCGATAATGTTTTTATTTGATAACAAAAAAACGAATACATTTATCGATTCGATTATCGAAAATAAACGTGATATGCGCGCTGTATATAGGGATCTACAAAAAAATTTCAAGTCTCTAGCTCTTCTGAGAGCTGAAATCGACGCGTTCATACATACGGACAGACAGCCAAATCGATTTCCCTTGTCGTCTGCCACGCCTTCTGCCTATTACATACACTCCAAGAAAAACATTATACCCTGATTTCCCATTTTCAATGGGCTCAGGGTATAAAAATGTAAACAAGTAAGAGTGCTCTAGTCGAGTCAGCTGGGCTAAGAGTCACGGTGTATCCTGCGGGAGCTGAAATTAAAATGATTTTTTATTTCCTTAATATATACATTGCATATAACGCATGCACTCACACATACACACTTATGCGTAGGCACGCGTTCTGCTTACTGTGCAGTTTACGCAGCGGCTGCGCTTGGGCTGCAATATGATGGTAAATTGATTATTGAAAAACTTTTCTTCTAAATAGACTTTCTTAATGCAATATTCAGAGTATATTGTGGTGGTCCATATGTTTGTTTGCTGAAGCCCAAGTCTGTAGCATTTGATTGATGTACGTTTTTATACCCTGAGCCCATTGAAAATGGGAAATCAGGGTATAGTGTTTTTGTTGGATGTATGTAACAGGCAGAAGGAGACGTGACAGAACCCATAAAGTATATATATTCTTGATCAGGACGACAAGAGAAATCGATTTGGCCCTGTCCGTCTGTCTGTCCGTCCGTCCGTCTGTCCGTATGTATGAACGCGCCGATTTTAGCTCTCAGAAGAGCTAGAGACTTGAAATTTTTTTGTAGATCCCTATACACAGCGCGCATATCAAGTTTATTTTCGATAATCGATTAATATATTCGTTTTTTTGTTATCGAATAAAAACATTATCGAAATTCAGTTAAAAAATTATATCTCGCCCATCTTTTAAGCTAGAGACCAAATTTAATATTTAGCTTTATATGTATTTTATGCAATTTCGAATTTTGTTATATTTTGGATACCGGCCCCAAATTTCCACCAATTTAAGTTCAGTCTCAAATATGGCCAAAGTGCGAAGTGCCAGCGCACTTTTACTAAACTGACAAATATGTTGATCATATGCCGAAACTTTCATTGAAATCCGTTAAATAACAAAAAAGTTATTAAGCAAAACGTTTGGCTACTTTGCAAAAACAGGTGGCAGCAGCGCCAAGCGAACGCACTTTTTCTATTCATGAGCGCACACATACAAACGCTCGCATTCTAGTCGATTCGAAGAATCGCAAATTACATTTGAATTTTGTTGAATTATCAGCTGCTGCTTTAGTTTACATTTGCCACCGCTTCCACAAACGGTGGAGTGGCGTCATTGGTAGAAGCGATGCACGCGAAACGTGGGGACCTGGGTTCGACACCAGGCAACGTCGAAAATTTATTTAGTTTTCTAATTTTATAAAAATTAGGTGGCGTTGTTGGTAGAGGTGATGCGCGTTGCGTTTTTTTGACAAAAATTCTTTTTGGTTGTTAAAGAGTAAACTTGAAATGTTGTTATAAATTTACGCTAAAACACAGGTTCGACGGGGCTCAGGGTATCCCATAGTCGGTTACGCCCGACTAGAGTTTTCTTACTTGTTTGTTAACATTTTTTTGGGGATGGGGACCGGTATCCAAAAATCACAGAAAACAGATCTGAAGTCTTACAGTTATGAAGTTATGCTCGATCGTTATCGGTAATAAGGAAATGACATTAGTTATAAAACAAGTAAGAAATCTCTAGTCGGGCGTGACCGACTAGGGGATACCCTAAGCCCCGTCGAATCTGTGTTTTTATCGAATTTGGGGGAATTTGGGGCCGGTATCCAAAATATAACAAAATTCAAAATTCCATAAAATACATATAAAACTAAATATAAAATTTGGTGTCTCTAGCTTAAAAGATGGGCGAGATATATTTTTTTCGATTTTGTTTTTAATCGATAACAATTAATTGGGGATAGTTATCGATTTTTTAAAACAAACTCGATCTGCGCGTGCTATACACGGACCTACAAAAAAAATTTCAAGGCTCTAGCTCTTATGGGGGCTGAAATCGGCGCGTTCAAACATAAGGACAGACGGACGGACGGACAGACGGACATGGCCCAATCGATTTCTCTTGTCGTCCTGATCAAGAATATATATACTTTATGGGGTCTGCCAAGCCTCCTTCTGCCTGTTACATACATCCAACAAAAACATTATACCCTGATTTCCCATTTTCAATGGGCTCAGGGTATAAAAAGAGATTAACTCGTTTACCGTATGGTGTACACTAGTATTCATATCAAATTTCAAGTCTAGTTTTTGTGGCTTACGAGGTCGCTGCGTTCACACTGACGGACGGACGGACGGATAAATGAACAGGGCTAAATCGATTTCTCTTGTCGTCCTCAAGAATATATATATTTTATGGGTTCTGCCACGCCTCCTGCCATTCACAAAACCATTATACCCTGAATTCCCATTTTCAATGGAAAATTTATTTAGAATAAGACTTTGCAATCAAAATCAGCAGACTAACAGAAGTTGCGAATGAATGAATAATAAAAGCCAAAAGAAACGATTTAGTTGACACATCGCATGTGTATGAGACACTATTAGCAACAAATAATAATAAAAAAACAAGTAAGAGTGCTCTAATCGAGACGGCTCGATTAAGAGATACCCTGAACCCTGTGGGAGCTGTTACTAAAATCATTGTACGCTTCTTTTATATATACATTGCATATAACGCATATAACATATATACACAGTTATGCGTAGGCTCGCGCTCTGCTTACTGCGCAGTTTACGCAGCGGCTGTGCTTGGGCTGCAATATGAGCATTACTATGGAAAATAGATTGTTGAATAACTTTTTTTCTGCTTGGACTTTCTTAATGAAACTTTCAGAGTATAATAAGTATTTGATATACGACTTCTGGAGAAATTCGCAAATTTTGGGAAAATGGGGACCGGTATCCAAAATCGAAAAATTACTATATGTGCGCATTCATTACAGTAACATACACAGCAAAATCGGAGTATCTAGCTCTTACGGTTATAGAGTTACTCTTGAAAAACAAAGTCAAATTATCAATTATTATCGATAATAAGAAAACGGGATGAGTTATCGAAAATTTTAGGTAAACTCGTTAAGCGTATGGTATACACGAGTATTCATGTTAAATTTCAAGTCTCTAGCTTTTGTGGTTTAGGAGATCTAGGGGCTTACACGGATGGACGGACGGACAAACGGACAGGGCTTAAACAATTTCTCTTGTCGTCCTGATCAAGAATATCTATACTTTATGTGGTCTTCCACGCCCTCTTCTGCCTGTTACATTCAGTTTAACAAAATCATTATACCCTGAATTCCAATTTTCAATGGGTTCAGGTGATACAAATTTATTTGAAATAAAGCAGAGCTTAGTACTTGCTAAAACACAGATATATATATATATATATATATATATATATATATATATATATATATATATATATATACATCGATGTAAGTGAACAATTTAAATCATTAAACATAATTTTATTAGTACATATTATGATATATACTTTATATACAATTTTTGTCTTATACTTACAATACCTTAGTTCGATCATATGTTCGCTATGTACAAAATCGTTTATGTTAATTAGTTATCGTAGCACATTTGATAACAATCTTATTATAATTATTCCCCATCCTCTGTCCCTTGTCCCATTCCTAACTGCCACATCCTCTCGCACTGTGACTCCCACTCCCACTTTAATTGATTCATTGGAATATTGCTAATGAAATGCTCGCTTCGATCGCTTAACGTCTGCTAACAGATTCATGACACAGTACCCACAAATGGGGCCCGAGGTAGATCTAAGAACACTTAGAGCCATTCGTGTGCTACGGCCCTTAAAATTAGTGTCTGGAATTCCTAGTGAGTAGTCATACATTTTGTTCCTTTTACTTACACAGTGATTAACAAAAACAAATATATAATAACTAGCATACGATACGGCTTAGCGTATGATAATAGATAATCAAAAAAAAAGTATATAAAATATTTGTTTTGCATGCGCAAATAATGTTAATGTATATACTAGATATACATATTTCTATTATAATTATTAGAGCGCTCATACATACATATATAAATATATATAAATATATATATATATATATATATATATATATATATATATATATATATATATATATATATATATATATATATATATATATATATATATATATATATATACTAATTCAATTTGTACTAATTCAATTTGTGTTTTTGCAAACTCTTCGCCTGCGACATCCGCGACCGTGCTCACTTGGAACAACGATCACCTATAACATATAGGTTTACAAGTAGTTTTAAAATCTATAATCAAGGCGATGGCACCTTTACTGCAAATCGGACTCTTGGTGTTGTTTGCAATCGTAATATTTGCAATCATTGGACTCGAGTTTTATTCGGGCGCACTGCATAAGACTTGTTATAGCTTAGAAGATCCAAGTATAATCATATTGTTTCCCCCTATTTCTAGTGATTTGTTGAGAGCTAATTATTCTTTTTTGTTCGTCAACCTATTAGACAAACTAGTGAAGGAAGGTGAATCGGAGACACCCTGCAATACTGATAACACCACAGAGAAAGCAGGAGGCTCATATGTGTGTAATATTACGACAAGTATGTGTCTGGAGAAATGGGATGGACCCAATTCAGGCATAACAAGCTTTGATAATATTGGCTTCGCCATGTTGACGGTATTCCAATGTATTACAATGGAGGGCTGGACGTCAATACTATATTGGGTGGGATCAAAATTTCATATTGCAGATTTCGATATATGTCAATATTCGTTTTTTTCTTTGTGTTTTTAACAGACCAACGATGCATTAGGTTCATCATTTAATTGGATATATTTCGTGCCTCTTATAGTTATAGGCTCATTTTTTATGCTCAACTTAGTTCTTGGTGTCTTGAGCGGGTAAGTTGGTCCTGGAACATATATCTTGATACAACGCACAGTCTTCTTAAGTTTTTGATTTGATCTCTGCTTTCAAAATATATGTATGTGTAAAGATCATTTAAAGTTAAATGTTTGCAGAAAGAAAAACTCTAACTATTCCAATTCGAACCCCGACTCAATGTCAAAGTGGTTTATATTGTACAAAATAATTAATGTAGTCGGAAACCGCAAACTGTACATACATATATGAGCTGCTGGGCGAGCTCATTTGACACGATTGAAAATATTGTGGCCAAATATTTGGTGTGACTGAAAATGATTAAACACATATCGAATTACATACTTCTAATAAATAATACTAACTTATTTGATTTTAATTTCATTATAAATATAAAATTTGTGTTTCTTCTTTATGGTTTCGACTTTTCCTTTTGTTTTTAATAAAATGCTTTTGTTTGTTTTTGAAAATTCAGAGAGTTTTCAAACGAGAGAAACCGCGTCGAGCGTCGCATGGAGTTTCAGAAATGCCGTTTTCGTGCCATGTTTCAAACAGCAATGGTCTCATACCTTGATTGGATTACGCAAGCAGGTTTTTAATTTACAATTTAGCCAAATGCCATTACTATTCGTATAATCATAAATTGGCCAAATCTGTCATATCCTTAGACTATTCGAATCTTTATAAGAGATTTGCCTAACCTGTACCTCCTTCAACTTAGAAATATTACTAACTAACTCTCTCAACGTATTTATCTCTACATTGCATATATATATATATATATATATATATATATATATATATATATATATATATATATATATATATATATATATACAACAAAAATATTTAAAATAACTAGGCAAATACAAATACAAATATACCGTGCTAACAAAATAATACGATAGATACATATGATATTTTAAAAACAAAATAAAACCGTAAGCAAACTAATTTCTTTGGCAACAAAATCATCTTTTGCTCTTGTCCACTAGTTACTACAACATAAATTATAATATAAACTTTATATATAAATATGCCGCTAACTGAGATAATGCAATAAAACAATACGAAATGTTGTTTGGTCCACCCAAAGTCCCCATATACCATATATATAGAACAGAACCCAGTTCGTATTACATACTACAAATGTTAATTAATTAATTCTATGCAAGCTTAGCTAATTCAAACATACGTTAATCCCCATTTAACTGACTAACCAACTAATTAACCGTATAATTATATATATCTTGTGTAATCCCAAATTCAATGTATACATATGTTTACTCTACAAGCATACAAGGTACTTCCACACCAGTTTGATATGCCATTTGCAATTATTGTAATCGTCTTTACTAGTATTATATATAAATGATCCCGTATTTAACAATATCGGCGATGTGCTGATGTGCTATGGTTGGAGAAACAAATTCAGTTTGTTCAAGTTCTCCCAGCCTTATATATATATATATATATATATATATATATATATATATATATATATATATATATATATATATATATATATATATATATATATATATATATATATATATATATATATATATATATATATATTTTATATAATATTCGACGCGTACCTCATGCTGACCTCTGGCTTACTCAAAAAGGATCTGCTCCATATTTATTTTGATCTTTTCGATGATATTACATAGAAACATATGTATGCAGGTTATCGCACGATGTATGTCTGCTATGGACCCACTCTACATGGCATTCACGTACTCAACTGTTGTCTTGGGCATTATTTTGAAATTGCACTTCTTTGCTTATGCTCTTCTTCTGTTTATTTTCATTTATACACCACATTCAATATATAAAAACATAAATATTTATATTTATTATTTGAATAATACATAAACTTATATATGAACAATACCTCAATAAAGTAACAAAATGTGAAAATTGTTTTTTTGTAATGCAATATATCATATTTGTTCATCGGGCTCCTGTTTTCGGTTCATCATATTCTATTTTATTATTTTTTTGTAGTGAATTCGCAAAAGAACGAGAAAAAGTAGAAAATAGACAAGAATTTCTTAAACTTAGAAGGCAGCAGCAACTAGAAAGAGAATTAAACGGCTATGTTGAATGGATTTGTAAAGCTGGTATAGTATTTACCCCTTTTTTTGTAATCTTTATAAAATATCTCTCTACATATATTCTTATTCTTTTTAACATACACCAATACATACCCATACACTCAGACCTTTAAATATACCAACAGTTAAATGTTTAATTTTAAAGCAAGTCAAAAAGAAATCTAGTGTGGTCTAGGCGGCAGTGGCCGCCTAGGAAATACCCTGGTCACTACAGAGACACTACAGACGTTTTTTTTTTCAAAGCCTCAACAATATCTACTTATTGAATATCCACAGCTCTAAAAATGATATCTAAGCTCATTCTTACTGAAAAATATTGTTTGTTAATTTTTGGGGAAATCAAAAATATGGGGCCTCTAGTTTTGGGAGGAAGAAGAGTCATTACGGAAATAGCATTTAGAGATCACACTGTTAGTCGGAAATACATAAGTATTTTGATTTTCAGATAGATTATTTATGTGTGGAAGCAATTATTTTGCCATAAGAATTGAGCTACATAAGCTACATTGAGCTGAGTTTTCGGCCTGGGTATTTTCAAGTCGCTAATGCTGGTCATAAACAATTTCTGACTTATTTTCAGGCTTAATACAAAAATGCACTTAAGACATATTTGCTGTTCTTCTATATAAAGTAACAATCTAAAGAGTTTCAACATCAAACTGATTGACAGACACAAACGAAGTTAGTTATACCGCACATTTACTCAGAACACACTAACACCTATTTACTCAAATATGTAAATTTAATGTATGCTACATATATACTCGATCATCATCAATTCATATTTACATAAATATGTTAATCCTGCTTGTTGAAAATGATGAAATACTCAGTCGCAAATCGTTTTATGAGCATGGCATAAACATTTGATAATCCGTTTATCGTTATAATATATTTACAGAGGAGGTTATATTAGCCGAAGAACGAACAACCGAGGAGGAGAAGATGCATATTATGGAAGGTTTGTGCTATTTTAGCTATATAAAATATGTGATTTACAAAATATTTACTGATTGGTTTGGATTTGTTTTTTTTTTTTTTAGCTCGCAGGCGAAATGCAGCCAAACGAAAAAAGCTGAAAAGCTTAGGAAAGTCAAAATCAACTGACACTGAAGAAGAAGAAGCTGAGGAGGATTATGGTGATGATGGTAGGAATGGCACATATCATAAGACTCTTTTTTTAACGTAATGGATAAAATCAAATTATTATTATATTAATATAATTAAGATAACGGCTGCTGTATAGATTTTAGTAATTACACAACAAATTAAATAATCGTTATAAGAAGCTTTGTCGACGGGCATATTCGACAACATAATATCTGGTTACAAACATCTAAATTTATAGAGGGCTAAACAATGATTCATTTGTGATAAGATGAAAAGTTTTAACGCTTTTCTTATTTGCCACTTCTCACGAGGAATACCCTGACATATAATTTTTTTGCTGGTCACAAGTTTAACTATATAGTTTTCCTTCATTATGCTGAATTATGGGCTATATAGGATATATGTTACAGTTTCGGGCTCTTTATATTATTAATATAAATAGAAGTAAATACTCAATGCAAAAATGTATCATAAAATATGCAAAATTATATTTTCTTATAAATGCAACGGTTGGCAACGGTTGGTAACGGTTGTTTTTTTTTTTTTTTTCATTTTTGCCACAAATATTAAGAAATAGTTTATTTCCTTGCCATGTCAAAATATGGTAATGCAATCTAAACAAATGTTTTTATACCCTAAGCCCATTGAAAATGGAAAAATTGTTGGAATGTATATAACGTGCAGAAGGAGTCGAGGTAGACTCCACAAATTATATATATTCTTGATTAGGACGACAAGAGAAATCGATTTAGCCCTGTCCTGTCTGTCTGTCTTTCCGTCCGTCTGTCCGTATGCTTGAACACGACGATCTCAGCTCTCATAAGAGCAGAGACTTGAATTTTTTTCCAATTATCGATACACATTCGTTTCTTTGTTATCGAATAAAAACATTATCGAAATTCAGTTAAAAAATTATATATCGCCCATCTTTAAAGCTAGGGACTCCAAATTTTATATTTAGCTTTATATGTATTTTATGCAATTTTGAACTTTGTTAAATTTAAGAAGTTAATTTGTAAATATAACTAAAATGTGAATGAGTTCGAACTTAACTGATAAATATGCCCATAGAATGTGTGGATCATATGCCGAAAATTTCATTGAAATCCGTTAAATAGCAAAAAAGTTATTAAACAAAACGTTTGGCAAATTTGCAAAAGCACGCGGCAGCCGAGCTAAGCGCTAGAATTTTTTTCTATGCATGTACACACACATACAAAATCTCGTATTGTCAACTCGCAGAATCGCAAACTGGGATAAAATTGTGCTTGAATTGTCTGCTGCTACTTTAGTTTAGATTTTCAACATATTTCTTAAGTTGCTTATGTCAGTTTTTATACCCTGAACCCATTGATAATGGGAATTCAGGGTATAATGGTTTTGTGAAAATGTATGTAACAGGCAGAAGGTGGCAGACCCCATAAAGTATATATATTCTTGATCAGGACAACAAGAAACATTGTTTAAGCCCTGTCCGTCCGTCCTTCCGCCCGTCCGGATGAACGCACCGATTTCCTAAACCACAAAAGCTAGAGACTTGAAATTTAACATGAATACTCGTGTATACCATACGCTTAACCAGTTTATCTTTAATTTTCGATAACTCACCCATGTTCTTATTATTGATAACAATCGATTATTTGACTTAGTTTTTATGCGTAACTCTATAACCGTAAAAGCTAAGGACTTCAGATTTGTATGTCTCTGTAATGAATGCGCACATTTTGTAATTTTTCGATTATGGATACCGGCCCCCCTTTCCACAAAATTTGCAAATTTCTCCAAAAGTCGTATATCAAATACTAGAGACTTATTTTTTGGCAATTACAAACCTATGTACCATCTTATTATATTCTAAATGTTTAATTAAGAAAGTCCAAGCTGAAAAAAAGTTATTCAACAATCAATTTCCCATAGTAATGCTCATAATGCAGCCCAAGCGCAGCCGCTACGTAAACTGCGCAGTAAGCAGAGCGCGAGCCTACGCATAACTGTATATGTATGTTATATTCGTTATATGCAATGTATATAAAAAGACGCTGCGTAAACTGCATAGCTCGCTTGTGAATTTGTGTGCGATATCCGCGATACGCATAAACACTAAGAAATTCCAAAAAGGGTCAGCAGGTACCAAAAATATGTAACATTCCCACCCCTGTTCATTGATATCTACGCATAACTGTGTATTCATGTGTGAATGCGTTATATGCAATGTATATACAAAAGAAGCTTAAAATTATTTTAGTAACAGCTCCCACAGGCTTCAGGGTATCGCTTATTCGAGCCGTCTCGATTAGAGCACTCTTACATGTTTTTATACTGAAAGATTAGCTGGTAATATATGATAGTGATTCTGAAATTCAGAAAATTTCGAATTTCATATGGGTGTCTTTGATTTGTCTTCGACATGAGGCATACATATATAAATAGCATAATTAAGTTATTGTGTTAGAAATATGTTTTAAAATCGAATTAATTTACATTTTTCATTTTTTCTTAATTTGAATTTATGAATTTGAACAAAACGAAAATCTATATTCAAAATGTGTAAGTAAACCACTAATTCGATCAATAACTTGATTTCTTATACAAATCAACATCATATTCACAACATTCGGTAGCAATATAAATGTATTGAGCATTTTCAATGTATCAGTGTCAGTAAATATATGTACATACACACATTGTACTAACTTTTTAACCATGTCGGAGATGTTTTGCATTCTCTCATATCTATAACATCCATGTTAGGCTCATAGTTTCTATTGGTCGTACCTACGTATACATACATATCTATCGTATTTTAAGCCATAATACAATTCTTAATGAAATTGAAACTGTTCATTGATATCTATATTACCTAAGCCATATTAACATTGCCAAGGCCGAAGGAGGCGTGGCAGACCCAATAAAGTATATATATTCTCATCAGGAAGACAAACTGAGTTGATATAGCCATGTCCGTCTGTCCGACCGTGAACGCACCGATCTCATTCGTGTATAGCATACGCTTCACGAGTTTATCTTAAACTTTCGATTACTCATCCCATTTTCTTATTATCGATAACAATCGATAATTTGACTTCGTTTTTCAAGCGTAACTTAATTACTGTAAGAGCTAGAGACTTCATATTTGCGGTGAATGTTCCTGTGATGATTAAGGACAGTTTGTATTTTTTGGATTTTGGATACCTGCTCCCCTTTCAAATTTTCAAATTTCCCCAAAAGTCGTATATCAAATACAAATGCTTTCCATGCAGGTATTTAACAATCAATTTCCCATAGTAATGCTCATATTGCAGCCCAAGCGCAACCGCTGCGTTAACTGCACAGTAAGCAGAGCGCGTGCCTACGCATTAGTGTGTATGTATGTATGTGTTCATGCGTTATATGCAATTTGTATATAAAAGAAGCGTAAAATGATTTTAGTATCAGCTCCTGTAGGGTTCATGGTATATCTTAGTCGATCGTCTCTAATAGAGCACTCTTTTGAAAAGCATGAGAAGCAATAGAATCATATCCTCATAGCCTAATCACAAAACATTTGTGATTATATATTATAAGTATTTGTATTTGTAAACTAAATCATAATTTGTATAATATATTATAATACACTTAGTATTATAATATTATAAAAGGTAAATTACCTACGTCATTTGGATCTACTGAGTGTGTTTTAGGGAATGAAGATCTATACTGAGTGTGTTTTAGGGAATCAAGAATATTTTTTCATATCTACAATGGTAGACTAGACGATTCACGGCATTCAGACATGAATTGCTTCAATACATATTTACAAAAATTTACATAATTTGACTTCAGTAGACCCATAATTACTCCCTCAATACAGAAAGTATGATTGAATTACTTATTTACAATAAAAGCTTTGATTCGCGTAGTTTACAATGTCTCAGATGAGTTACATTGAACTCTATGAACTATAAAAATAGTATTCCAAATCGAACACTTCATGTATGTGTGTAATCATACTCGTAGCAAACTGTGCGTGTAGTTGCATCTTGTTCAGCGTATAGATATCGAGCTTGTATATACTATCTAGTACCAACAACAACAATAACTACGAAGACTATATCACAACGTATTCATTCGCAGGATACAAAAATATCTATGTGTGGCAATAATCGAAACACTTTACAATAAGACTATATGCATATATGCATTCATCATTTGACTTTACTGACTATGCGTCAATGTCCTTGACAGGTTATCTGAAAACCCGTTCAAAACCCCAAGGCAGCTGTACAGGATTTTGGCGAGCCGAAAAAAGATTTCGTTTCTGGATACGACACACAGTTAAGACGCAATGGTTCTATTGGTTCGTAATAGTACTCGTCTTTCTCAACACTGTTTGCGTCGCTGTAGAGCACTATGGCCAGCCAACATTTCTTACGGAATTTCTGTGTAAGTAATTTTAATCTGTTTCTGGGGAGGTAAGATGATCTAATGCGAACTTTCATTGCAGACTATGCGGAGTTTATATTCCTGGGCCTCTTTATGTCGGAAATGTTTATCAAGATGTATGCGCTTGGTCCACGCATTTACTTCGAGTCGTCGTTCAATCGTTTTGATTGTGTCGTCATTAGTGGTTCGATATTCGAGGTGATCTGGTCTGAAGTTAAGGGCGGCTCGTTTGGTCTGTCTGTGTTGCGTGCCCTCCGGCTGTTGCGCATCTTTAAAGTGACCAAATATTGGTCATCTTTACGTAATCTTGTTATATCATTGCTGAATTCAATGAGATCCATTATCTCACTGTTGTTCCTGCTCTTCTTGTTTATACTGATATTTGCATTGCTTGGCATGCAATTGTTCGGTGGTCAATTCAATTTGCCAGGAGGCACGCCCGAAACAAATTTTAACACATTTCCAATAGCACTCTTAACAGTGTTCCAAATCCTGACCGGCGAAGATTGGAATGAAGTTATGTATCAGGGTATTATATCGCAAGGTGGTGCAAAGAAAGGAATGATTTACTCTATGTAAGTTAACACGAGTATATTTAAATATTTTCATTCTGTTTATATTTGAAATTTTCATTGACATTATATATCTTATAGTATTGATAAGAAACATCGTACTGTAGAAACAAATAAAGTTTTTACAGTCGGTTATGACCGACTATGCAATATTCGGTTCACAGTATTTTATTTATCTTCTGTATAAGTAGTTATGTATCATTAAATCTAATATGAAAACTGGCTATAATGAACTCATGCTTTTTAGTAAATCTTGCAGGCTTGAGCTGATGTAATTGTTGATTTTCACTAACCTATAAATTAGTAATACACAAATTATGAGCAGCATGTCTGTATACCTGTTTTAAGAACCTTCTGGCTCTATCATCAGCGAAACTTACTGTCGACCGCTGTTTCGCCTCCATCTTGCTACTCTTGCTGAGCTATAACTATTTGAGAGCTGTAAGACTGCAGCTTTTGCAAAACGAGTGAAGCCAGCATTCAATTTTTGCGTGCTTGCCTGTTGACCTACATCTGCAGAAGGAGGCAGGCAGAAGGAGGCATGCTGACCCCATAAGCTATATATATTCTTGATATAGCCCTGTCCGTCTTTCCGTCAATTTGAATGTAGCGAGCTTGTAAGCCCCCATCAAAACGAAATGCTTTACTCAGGACAAGAACGTAAATAATTTTAGTTGAGTACATATTTTGTACAGTCTGGACAAAGTGTACAGATATTGAGCACAAAACAGCAAATTGCCTAATAATATATATGACGCTGCGTAAACTGCATAGTTAGTTTAAGTATTTGTGCGCGATAACCGTTAGGCACTTGCATAAGCACTAGGAAATTCCAATTATGCCATTTTTTTCACTACCAGCTTAAGATTTCTAAAAGGGTCGGCAGGTACCAAAAATATGTAATATTCCCGCCCCTATGCCTACGCATAACTGTGTATGTATGTGTGCATGCGTTATATGCAATGTATATTTAGTTACAGCTCCCACAGGGTTCAGAGTATCTCTTAGTCGAGCCGTCTCGACTAGAGCACTCTTACTTGTCTTTATACCCTGAGCCCATTGAAAATGGGAAATCAGGGTATACTGTTTTTGTTGGATGTATGTAACAGGCAGAAGGAGGCGTGGCAGACCCCATAAAGTATATATATTCTTGATCAGGACGACAAGAGAAATCGATTTGGCCCTGTCCGTCTGTCCGTCCGTCCGTCCGTCCGTCTGTCCGTCTGTCCGTATGTTTGAACGCGTCGATTTCAGCCCGTATAAGAGCTAGAGACTTGAAATTTTTTTTGTAGGTCCGTGTATAGCACGCGCAGATCGAGTTTGTTTTAAAAAATCGATAACTATCCCCAATTAATTGTTATCGATTAAAAACAAAATCGAAATTCAATTAAAAAATTCTATCTCGCCCATCTTTTAAGCTAGAGACGCCAAATTTTATATTTAGCTTTATATGTATTTTATGCAATTTCGAATTTTGTTACATTTTGGATACCGGCCCCAAATTCCCCCCAATTGAAGTTCAGTCTCAAATATAGCCAAAATGCGAATGAGTTGGCACTTTTACTAAACTGACAAATATGCCCATGGAATATGTTGATCATATGCCGAAAATTTCATTGAAATCCGTTAAATAGCAAAAAAGTTATTAAACAAAACGTTTGGGTACTTTGCAAACTCACGTGGCAGCAGCGCCAAGCGAACACACTTGCACACACACATACAAACGCTTGCATTCTAGTCGCTTCGAAGAATCGCAAATTACGTTTGAATTTTGTTGAATTATTAGCTGCTGCTTTAGCTTACATTTGCCACAAATGCTTTAAACTTGAAATTTTTGTATAATTTTACGTTAAATATAAGTGTATTGGAAAACAGAGGTTCGACGAGGCTCAGGGTATACCCTAGTCGGTTACGCCCGACTAGAGTTTTCTTACTTGTTTTATATTAGATTCTTGTCTTGATTTTGATGATTCACTATGTGAACCGAGTATACAAACCCTTATACCAGATCAACTGTATTAATATTTAAAGAATATCTACTAGAATATATTTATTTAATTAAAATTTGTAAGTTTTTGGCTTGATTTAAATTCGAAAAATGGAACATTTTAATTTTATTGCAAGTAGGTTGCCGTTGTATTTTTTTATGTGATGGTGCTAGAGGCGGGGTAGGGAGTTGGTATTCATTGAACGTCGAACCATTAATGTGTGCAATCTACCATAAAGATCCGGAACGTTGGAGTTTTGGTTTCACAATATATATGCATATATATATATGTAAAAAGATTGGACTTTAGAGCTTGAAGAATTTGGTTTAGTTCGATTCTGAAATTCTGCAAGCCAAGTCCATCCGTTTTTTCCTTATTTGATGCAGTCTTTCTGCGAAGTTACTCGCAATCGACGTATAACGTAAGTGTACAGATTTAGATATGCTAACTTCATTGATATCGCCTTTGCTTAACTATTTCTATCATTCATTTTTTCAGCCATGCTATATTTTGGATTAATTGTTGGCCTTGCGGCACCATTGCTTAAGTATTATAACTATTAAACAGTCTAACTGCAATATATCCGATACATTATGCTCACATATATTAGACTTTATTAACTAATAACTTTGTTATATTGGTATTACATTGAGATCAGTTATTGCTTTTGGTATTATCAACTCGCCAGTAAAACGTATATGAGGACGTATTCCACATATTGTGATCGAGCCTCATTTGAAATCACTTGATACGAATAGCATGCACACAATTATGGATTGCTTACGAAATTATTTACCTCCAACACCTACCCGGATGCAAGATACAGAATAGAGTTTGGGCTCAACATCGAACATGATCAAACATACTTACATAGCTGCATAAAAACCGGCATTCACTGGATCGCACTAATTAATTCGTGTTTCTCTTCTAACAGATACTTTATCGTTTTGGTACTCTTCGGTAATTATACGCTTTTAAATGTGTTCTTGGCTATCGCCGTCGATAATTTGGCGAATGCCCAAGAATTGACAGCAGCCGAAGAGGAACAAGTCGAAGAAGATAAAGAGAAACAACTCCAAGAACTAGAAAAAGAAATGGAAGCCCTCCAAGGGGATGCTGTCCATCTGGAGAACGGAGATGGTACCGTAGCTACCAGCAAAGGCAAAGGTAAAAAGAAGGAGGAAGAGAAAAAGGAAGAGGAAGAAGTCACGGAAGGACCAAAGCCAATGTTGCCATACTCGTCAATGTTCATACTATCGCCGACAAATCCGTAAATATTCTCATATATTCATTAAATCTGATATGCTATTTAATTACAGGGTGCCAGAGCACTACCTGACTTTGTCCGGTCAATTAAGCTTTGCTTCATTTAGAAATACATATTAAAGAAAAGCTTTGGTAGGAGAGTTAAGCAATTTCAAAATACAACATTTGGTGGGTCCATCTAAAAAAAAGAAGCAGAATACAATTCCTATAACAATGGTTAGATTGTAGATTATGCTTCAGTTAGTGTGTCCGTCCGACTCTATTGTGTGAGTCGAGAGCTCAATTCCATTCCGAAGCAAGGTAAGCAATGTATCCAAATATCTATTAATCAATTGAATAAAATATTTGGTGCAATCAAAAATTGTACTACAGACTTGAAAATGTAACAACATTTGCAGGTGCTGAGCTTAAGTTGGATAAGCAGGGATATAAATAAATATATGATTTCTTTGATTTCAGTTGCGTAAGACTTGCCTAGGTTTGTTATGGTTACCTCTTAGAACACTTATATATATATGATAAATTAATTGCCTTAACAACCGATAAACTTCTTTTTAGCCATTGATAATATCAAATTTACTAACTTCTTTTACTTCTTTTTCTTTTTACTTTCCTTTTGGATTCGATACAATTTTTTGTTGCACACTACAATAAAACAAATCAAATCAATTGAACTAAACTAATATAATCTAATTTAAATATGATTATATATATTTGTAAATACTTGCACTACAAATATCGACGAATACCTAATTTGTATCCTATATACCTTCAAATGAATCACCTTCATCACGAGCAACTGCAACTCATTCTTTGAACCTCATCATTATCTTCAACTCTTACTTTCACAACACAACAACCACAACCACAACAACAACAACGACGACAACAACAACAACGACGACGACAACAACAACAACAACTACGGTAACAACAACTATAACAATGACAACGACAACGACACACTTTATAATTACTTCAAATAAAAACCGATAAAATAACAATTGGAAAACCAAAAACAATTTCAATTAAATAAAACGGTTGACTAAACAAAACGCAAATCGCAATCGAAAAAAAATAAACAAACAAAATATTTATATCTATATACAAATTAAATAACAAATGTAATAAACGAAATAATCGAATCTTGCAATTGTAAACGATAAAACAAAAACAAAAACAAAAAACTAAATCTGAACTCTCCATGGTATTTATCTTTTTATTGGAAAATGGAAATCAATTGGAACAAAAATTCAATACCAACAAACAAACAAAATCAACCCAACCACCTATTGGTACAACAATCAATTAAATGACCTATATATATCTATCAAAATAAATATATATATATATATATATATATACAGCATACGACGTGGCGCCCATTGGGTGGTTAATTTACCATATTTTGATTTCTTCATAATGGTTGTCATATCAATGTCATCAATAGCATTAGCAGCCGAAGATCCCGTTCGCGAGAACTCGAGGCGAAACAAGATCTTAAATTACTTTGATTATGCATTTACTGGCGTATTCACTATAGAAATGTTGCTGAAAATTGTAGACTTGGGTGTCATCCTACATCCTGGCAGCTATTTAAGAGAATTCTGGAATATTATGGATGCTGTGGTCGTTATATGCGCTGCTGTTAGTTTCGGTTTCGATATGAGCGGTAGCAGCGCTGGACAAAATTTGTCCACTATCAAATCGCTTCGGGTGCTGCGTGTCCTGCGTCCATTGAAAACAATTAAACGTGTTCCAAAATTGAAAGCCGTCTTCGATTGCGTCGTCAATTCATTAAAAAATGTTGTTAACATTCTAATCGTGTACATATTATTTCAATTTATATTTTCTGTTATTGGTGTACAATTGTTCAATGGGAAGTTTTTTTATTGTACGGATGAGAGTAAACATACTTCCGAAGAGTGCCAGTAAGTAAACCTTTTCTTTCAGTATTCAAGCAATTAGCATTGTTTTTTATTTTAGTTTTCCTTTCGTTTAGTTTTACTGTTGTTTTTGTACTTGTATGTGTTCTTATTTGATTCTGTGTTTCGTACGCCACACGACTTGTTGGAAATGTTTAATTTTATATACTTTCTGTTGCCTTATCAGTTGATAGATCTTATAAAATTTATGAATGTGAATTCTATACTATCAAACAGTCTTGCTCTCTCTCTCCTTATCTGCCTCTCCCTCTTTTGTATTTATCCATCCGTTTCTTTATCTCTCAATAAATACATGTATTGGAATGTATATACATATATATGTACATATATATCTGTAAATATATATATATATATATATATATATATATATATATATATATATATATATATATATTATGTACTGATGCCTCTGTGCTCCACTCCTTAGCTTGTTACAACTGTGTCTACAAAGCTTTTAAATACCTACATACATAACAATAGTTAATTTGTACATGCCTAGCTTTCTTAAATCACAACACAAGTACAATTTGATATATATGTCTAACCTATATCTATATATTAGCAGTTTTAGGTAACTCTAACAGACTGAACATTCATAGATGTATATGTAGCATTGTGAGTGTGTGTGCTTGCTTGTGTGCACCTCACATATGAGGTGTTAACTAACTACGTTAGCTAGTACCTTGTTGTCTCTACGTATGTATGCGTTTCGATACCCTATTATATATATATTGATATAAAACTACTCCACAACATTAACTAAGTTCGTTCAAAAAGCTAAACTGTTATACAACATACATACATACATATCCGTCCTGTTTCAACAAAAACTTCATCTCTGATCAGTTCAGTTGAGTGGGGATAAGTGGGAGAGTGAGCTGCAATACTTAAGTCAGGGAACAAGATTTTGAGCATAAAATAAACTTATGAAAGTTTTTCGCTTCCATCTAAATACTACATATATATATTATATATATATATATATATATATATATATATATATATGTAACTATTTTTCACTTTTTGGTATCCAATATCTATATATCATTTTCTGACTTTGCATTATTAAAGTTCCATTTCGTACTCTTTTTTTTTATTTATCATTTCAGTTTCTTCTGCGTTTTTTTCTGTTTTAAGATGACAAAAAGAGTGCACTGATTTTACAGAATGTAAGAGTAGCATTTTAAAGTTTCTTGCCTAGTTTTCTTGCCTGAATTGTGCTTCCACCACAATCAAGCGAGTAAAAGGGCCAAAAAGAAAATAAAAAAAAAAAAAAAAAAACAAAAAATATTAAAAAAAGAAAAAATCTAACGATGAAAAAAAATAAATTATTTTAAAAATCAACAACAATGCAAAAAACCGAACGAAAAAAAAACGATACTCAACAAAAGAAAAAAAAACAAGAAAAAAAATAAATGCATAGATAAAAGCTGAAATGCAAAACTACAATTGTCACCTAAGTGAAAGACCTTTCTAGTTCGTTAGCTCAATCAATGTATTTTTTGTATCTACTGCCTTCTAACTACACGAAAATCCAAAGTCCAACAGTCCGACAAATCGATTCAATTCAATTAAAGTCAAGAATTTACTGCCGATCACGTTTAGCATGTAAATAAATATATATATCTATATTATTTCTTAACAATTGGGTATTTTGAAATACCAAAGAGTCCATATTACTACCAGAAGATTTCTTAATAAGTCTGTATACGCGTACACGTACCATTAGAATCACAAATCGTTAAATTTTATGTAGATCTCGTCGTGTTAAAAAACCAACAAACTATAGCATTCGTAAATCATATGAAATAACCCCAGCCATGATTGATCATATCGGAGACTAGTTTTCAATAATCTGCTCCGTCTTTTTTTTTGCCGTTTTTCTCAACTATTTCAATTTTTCTAACGTGGGTTTATATTTTCTTCACACATACGAAACATATGTATGTTTTTCTTTTCAAATATATGTTTGGAACTAGATGCATATACAGCTGATAAGCAGAACAGTTTCCATGTATCGTATACATTGGAAATAAATCACATAAAGTATATAAAAGAGAAAAATGCTAAGGTTGAGTGTGTTGAGATCGAAGTTTTAGAGAAGTGCGACTAAGAGAATCTATTTTTATTATTTGATGCTAAAGCCGTGTAATATAAAAATGCATTACACGTACATTCGACTCATACATATTTATATATATACTTACCTACATATATATATCGCTCCCTCTGTTCACATAAATACGATTAGCTCACCTTTAGATCACGTTGATAGCGATGCAAAATTGCTTTTCGAGATCGTAAGCGCAGCTTTCTTGTTACACACCAACGTGCAAAGAAGCAACTAAAACAACATTCAAACTACTACGCTACCAATACCAAGCAAATCAGAATCCGTAACTGTATCCGAAGAGATGTAGGCTCTCGAACATTTCTTTTATTTCTACGTACATAACTGCCTACCTCATATATATATATATAACATACATACTTACATACGAACATAATCTATTTATATTTTTGTTGTGGCATATTTACCTAACGATTTCTTATCACTTTCTCAATAGCAACTTATTTGCACTATGTCTATTTATTAGATTTATGTACATAATCATATACACACACATACACATACATTCTCTCACATATCTTTCTACCTTTTGGCAAATATCTCTTCACATATATAATAAGTGTTCTTCAATTGAATTTTACTTCAAGTTATTCAAACATTTTTATTTAATATATGTAGTGTGTGTGTTTCTTTATTTATCTCTTTATTTTATTTTACTGTATCTAATTTGAATTATTATTCCGACTCCAATTATATATATAAAAAAAAGAGAAATAATAACTAAATTCGAACACACTACAAACCAAACATCAACGTATAATATATATGCAATCCATTGGCAATCCAACAATCAACTTAACCCAACCAAAGGGGTTCGTATTTCAAATACGAGGAAGACGAGCTGCTGCCCAAACAGGAGATGCGCGTATGGAAACCACGCAGCTTCCACTACGACAACGTCGCCGCCGCCATGTTGACGCTGTTTGCCGTACAGACTGGTGAAGGATGGCCACAGTAAGCTCTGTTTGCTCCAGTTGTGCCTAAGATTTGCTTTTTCTTTTACTTTTCCTTTCACTCACCTGATAATGATTATGATATTGTGCTGATGCATTAAGCGAGTGCGGATGGTGAATAATAAATTGTTTTTTGTTTGTTTTGTGCTATCTTCACACATAAATATTGCTAAATGGTAACCGTCAAATAGGGTCTTGCAACACTCAATGGCTGCCACTTATGAAGATAGGGGTCCAATCCAAAATTTCCGGATCGAAATGTCCATCTTTTATATAGTATATTTTATTGTATTTCCATTCTTCTTCGTCAACATATTCGTCGCCTTGATTATCATTACATTTCAAGAGCAAGGCGAAGCTGAATTGCAAGATGGTGAAATTGACAAAAATCAGGTGAGCGAGTAAATCAAAATTTAAGCAAAACAAAACCCCCCAAAAATACCATAAACCAAAACAAAAAAATCGAAACTCAGACAATGCTTTTATGTGTGTGTGTTCCATGTGTAATGTATTTACTAGTAAAATTGATGGTCGTTAACAATTATCTATGTATCTGCACGTAAATGTACACACATACAATTATACCCATACATGCATACCTCTATTAAATAGTAAAAATAGATATAAAATATGTATATCTTGAAGCATATGTATATTAACCAAAGCTAAATACGAAATATCTAAAATCGGTAAACAATTTCTAGGCTCTTCCAATAGGCTCTTCTTCCAATATTTACTATATGCTTAAAAGGTTTTACCAATGCTAACCTTTAACTATTATCTAATTTCTCTGGCCTCTTTCTTTGCCCTTACTCATGCGTCTGTCCTACCTTTCGGATATAAATTAGATATCGCGTTTAACATACGACAATTGTTTTTATATTCAATATTATCAATATGATCTCCTGTCGCATAAAAGAAAATAATTTCAATAAAATAATTGATAAATAACAGTTGTCTTATGGAAATTCCTTATGGAATTAAATGTAGAATTTATTAGAGAAATTAACAAATCATGATTTTTTGTAACATTTACGAACTATTGTAGTTTTAAACTCTAGATGTAATTACATCTAGCTATCACGGCTTAGGTCTTAGGGCACATCTATCTAGGCTTGATATATCGATCGGAATCTGTATATAAGCATCATGAGAGACCCTTTGAATATATATAGAGAGTGAACATTTACCGGAAAGTAGAGATTTTTGATAATACTGACGATAGTCCTTAAATATTCATTATCGAATATTTAACGATTAATATCGCCAAGTCATAAGCTATATTCATTTGTTGCTGAATATACAACACTAACGACACTGTAAGTATGCCATAACGCCAGCAATATCTCCTATAAAGTCGACATGCGACATAATATGCATTTCTATTATTTATTAGCTCAATTTCAAAACATATTAATTATCATTTCAAATATAACCATATGTACATGTACATATATTATAGCTAGTAAGACACCAAAAACTCACATCAGGAACCGATTCGACTATTGCACAAATAAGCAAAATGTATCCATTCAGTTGATCTTGTTTTGATTGGCATGCATTTCACGAAATAGTTTATGAACATGCATCTTAATTAGGCAGATCCATTTTGTGGAAAACTCATTAGCGAGCAGACTTTTTACATTCATGTTTATACTATCCTATACTATACTGTATAAAATGCATTTTGAATCTTGTCGCCTCAATCTGACTATGTACGTCTGTCTTGATGCTTTGTTTAGGGTATCTATGAGTCAGGCACACGAAGTGTCATCGCTTGATGCTGATTGTAGAGTTAAGAGCTATTGACTGACTGAAAATGTATTTGCTCTTATTCTTTTATAGATTGACATAATCAAATATTTATATATATATTTAAAATTTAATTAATCTTAAAATTATTTCTATTTAATTAGCCAGTAAATAGTATTATCAGATGTTACTTGTAAATTTATAATTTCTTTTACAAGTGTATTTACAGGGTACAGGGTATTGTACTAATCTGAAATGTGCAGAATAATATTGTAAAAGCAATAACATATCTCTATCAGTTCAGCTATATATGTGGGCATATAGCTTTGATCTACAAATTTATATTCATAATTATATATATTTATATGATTATTATATTCACATTAATATTACAAATTGTTCGTGTAGTTCGATTTTTTTCGTGTCCGTAAAAATATTATTTTAGGTATTAGAAATTCGGACAGACATCTGTAATAATAAATGCGGATAGTCCATTGTGTAGCATATGATCAGACAGACGTATGAAAATCGACTTAGACTGGATTAGCTGTACACACAATACATACATATAACTAGACTAAGCTATTATTACTCAGTTGTGCATTTGTAATGCGTGCTGGACATAATTTATAGAAAATTATATATTTGTATTATTTATTATATGACATTATTAAATTGTTTCTTTTCCTACAGAAATCGTGCATTGATTTTACGATCGGAGCTCGGCCGCTTGAGCGATATATGCCCAAAAATCGAAATACTTTCAAGTATAAAGTGTGGCGCATTGTTGTCTCTACACCATTCGAATACTTTATAATGATGCTGATTGTGTTCAATACGCTGTTGTTAATGATGAAGGTAAGTTTCGGAAGCGTGATTCATTGAACCACGTATGTACGAATATGCGAGAATAGTCTAATGAGTAAACGTATTCATAACTATCAATATGATTAACTCGAGGGACAAACTGTTTTCTATTACACTGACTTGGAATATCGTTTTGTTTAAGACTTAATTAAAATGTAAGATAATTTAATTAATAAATTATTTTAATTGGCATTCAAACTTTGAATGTAGAGATGTGTTGACTTTTGCTTACTCTACTCTGAGCACTACAGGCTAAATCTGGATCTTCAATGTTATATAGTTTTATTGCAAATGTATTTCAAAGAGGTCAGCATCTAAAGAATAGAATACAGCCAAGTGCTAGTATTTATAGTTAACAAGTAAGAGTGCTCTAATCGAGACTGCTCGACTAAGAGATACCCTGAACCTTGTGGGAGCTGTTAAAAAATCATTGTACGCTTATTTTATATATACATTGCATATAACGCATGCACACATTAAGGGGGGGAGGGAATGTTACATATTTTTGGTACCTGCTGACCCTTTTAGAAATCTGAAGTTGGTAGCGAAAAAAGGGCATAATTGGAATTTCCTAGTGTTTATGCGTATCGTGGATAGCACACAAGTACATAAAGTTCGCTTATGTACACACATACATACACAGTTATGCGTAGGCACGCGATCTGCTAACTGCGCAGTTGACGCTGCGGCAGCGCTTGGGCTGCAATATGAGCATTACTATGGGAAATTGATTGTTGAACAACTTTTTTTATGCTTCGACTTTCTTAATGAAACTTTTAAAATATAATAAGATGGTACATATGTTTGTATTTGCCGAAGCACAAGTCTCTAGTATTTGATATACGACTTCTAGAGAAATTTGCCAATTTTGGGGAAATGGAGGCCGGTATTCAAAATCGAAAAATGATAAAATGTGCGCAATCATTACAGTAATATACACCGCAAATCTGAAGTATTTAGCTTTTACGGTTACAGAGTTACGCTTGAAAAACAAAGTCAAATTATCGATTTTTATCGATAATAAGAAAATGGGATGACTTTTCGATAATTTATGATAAACTCGTTAAGCGTACGGTATACACGAGTATTCATGTTAAATTTCAAGTCTCTAGCTTTTGTAGTTTAGGAAATCGGTGCGTTCACACGGACGGACGGACGGACGGACAGACGGACAGGGCTTAAACAATTTCTCTTGTCGTCCTGATCAAGAATATGTATACTTTATGGGGTCTGCCACGCCTCCTTCTGCCTGTTACATACATTTTCACAAAACCATTATACCCTGAATTCCCATTTTCAATGGGTTCAGGGTATAATAATATATAACAATAATATATTACTATATAAACCATAATTCAAACATGTATGTATTCAGTGCATTCAGTGCCATAAATATATTCATACAATTATCAAAGAAGTAAAGAAACTATGAAGTAACCTTATAGCACACCTCCCGGGGTTAATTGAAATAAACTAATTGTATGTTAACATCATCTCAACAGTATCATAATCAAAGCGAGATGTATGAAAAGTCACTAAAGTACATCAACATGGGATTCACAGGCATGTTCAGTGTTGAAACTGTTCTAAAGATAATTGGATTCGGTTTCAAGGTAAGTTACACATTGTTCAAATTCACAAAACATTAGGTTTTTTTTTTGGATAGGATCCCGATAACAGTGAAGTTGGGCTCAAGTAAACCTATTTCCAATTTTTCCTATTTCCATTCAGATAGAAAGGTTTCAGAACAATTACAAAGCTTTTTACATTATTCCAATTAAATTTAATCGCTTCAGTCAAATATTTAACATTTCAGGCTGTATATAATTATATTCTAAATATATATTAGAATATGCCATGTTGGCAGTATCCAATTAGTAGTTTCCCGACTGTCGTACTAATATTCGACCTTATAACTCTAATCTGTTTACCGTCAGAAATTAGTAAAATTCACATCGGAATATAACACAAAGAGTGTATAGCTATATATATAAGTCGAGTAGTGAAAATTGAAATCATTAAAGCTGGTAAAAAGTTGATAGCTAAGGCAATGTGAGCTTTATTACTTAATGTAATGTAATATATATCTATTGCATAATATTTCTAAGCAAACAGGCTATCTCTGAGCTCTGAGCTCTGATCTCCGATAATTTATAAATAGACTTTACGGACATGCCACCTTCCACCATTTTCGATGGGTACAGGGGGAGAGATTATACATTTACATAAGCAATTGTATATTAAATAAAATTTCTAAAAATTTGCTTTATAGAACTTTTTTAAGGATCCATGGAACATTTTTGATCTAATTACGGTATTGGGCAGCATTGTGGATGCGCTCTGGATGGAATTTGGGGTAATTATATGCTGTTGAGCAAGAACTTAAACCATAAATCATACATATTATTGTTGTGTTCGATTTATGTAGTCCGTTTTGTACGACAAGCAAATAATATGATTCATAATCTAAACAACGTATATATATATATATATTTTTTTTTTTTTTTTTTTGTTTGGTTGTTTTGCTAAGATACTCGAGCCTGAACACAATTCATACGAATACCAACTATGCAAACATATACACCCACATTATATTTATATACACACGTCCACGTGTTAATGTGAGAGTACGTGCATATGTATTTAAGCAACTTAATATGCATTGTACGGACTATAGGTCAACCGATCTTAAATGAATGAACGCAAATACATATGAATGAGAGTCTATGACATATGCATAAATGAATATTCCATTCAATTTTAAATTTAATTGTTGACGACAGACAAATTAATTTAAGATAAAAATAAACAAAATATCATATTTCTTTTATAAACTCCCACGAAATACAGAAATTAATAATCATTCTTCTTTTTGATTTCCTTTTTCATATTTATTTGTGTACGAAATGTGGTCTCAAAATCGGGAAACCAAACCCGAATCAAACCAAAAAAAAAAAAACATAACGATGAATGCTAAAATATAATTAAATAAAACATTCACGCAATCAAATAAAAACAAAAATGTACACCTTTCACATATATTAATATATAAATTATGTAACACATGCAAATATATACGCCTTTATTATATATATATATATATATATATATATATATATATATGTATGCATGTATGTATGTATGTTGGCTATGTACATACGTATATGCAACTGCATGTGTGTGTTGACACACGTATTTGCACTTGCATACATATGTGCATATGTAAACATCAATTACTATATTATACAAATGCCTTCTATCGATAAATATTCCCAAATAAAAATTGACCATCGGGAAACAAACCATCACGCTTATCACTGCCCAACACGATATCAATAATAATAAAAATTATAAAAAAAATCAAAAACAAAACACAATAAAAAAACACACACACATGTACTATGTAATTACAACACCAATGCCAAATACCAAATGCAATAAATATGCAACTAACTCGTTCATCATAATCACAATTAAACCAAAACGAAAAACAAAAACAAATTTACCGATCAAAATTAATTGAAAAAAACCACCTCGAAATGAAATATGAAACAACCCCAATCAACAAATTGAATTGTATTACAAACATGTCATTCAACAACTATTACTATGCATGTGTGTCTGGTTATGTGTATGTATGTGTTGTCCGACACACACACCAACTGGCACACACATTTGCATATTCATAATAATATATATAATATATGTATACGCATATCCCAATCTGTGCATACATATACCTATATATGAACTCATCAACAACTACATCGACATGTACAACAAATTTCAACACCAACAGCACGATGTAAGTACGAAACACAATCTACACTGAAATTGCATTTTTAAAAATCGTATGTGTACAAAAAATTAATCATTTAGTTTTTGCTTTTACTGCTAAGCACTTTTCACTTGCCTATAAACTAAGCTCATTAGATTTTATATTTTCCCATTTGATATTCTGTTTACACCAACAGCAACAATTTTCCCACACATATGTATTATAGAGTTGCATTCATTTCCACTTTCATTTACAAACGGCGAGTCTAAAAATGAATACTAACTTGCGTATTGAACATATTGTCCCAATAATCTAATAAAGGCATATAAATATATGTATATGTCTTCTAATATAATAAATATATGTTTCTAAGCTCTTATGATTTAAAATGCTCGATTTATTAACTCATTTTCTTTATAAGAACTTTTATAGCTCTTTTTGCCTCTGACACAAAAAAGTTCCATTCCAATATAGTAATTTCTATGCTTAACGTTAAAGACACACCGCTTCCAACTGTTATGTAATATAATATATTCGCGGCAAAGACTTGGTCAGAGAAATGAGTTTTATATTTTTCCAAATTTGTTGTTTTCATTTTATTATAGAGCAGCTCATAGGATCAATAACTTGGTATACATAAATATATATGTATATGATTGTAGGGCTATTTGGATTTTCGGTTCTCCGAAGATAGTTCATTTGCCTTGTTTCAATAAAGTTCTTTGGTTCCTTCCATTGCTCCTATATATATACAGTACATTTCTGATTATTTCCATTTTCTGTTGCACAGCACTTTAAATTGCGATTAAAATCCTTTTTTTTTTAATGACGTGTCAATTTGGTAGATAGTAGAAAGCAGCTGGATGGGTGTCACGTTGTTTTTTTATTATTTCTTTTTCATACAATCTTGATTAGACTAGAAATTTGATTAATCAATAGCTTTTCTAGCGACTTGCATAAGCTTCACACTAAACAAAATAATTCAGTTAGTAGAAGATTTGCAGATCAGATGGTATGCTTTAAGCATTAATTGCAACTAAGCTTAAATATATATCGAATATATCTATACATTGCATTCAAGCTTCAGTTCAGTATTATATCTGATACTTAGATTAAAGTTCTGTCTGATATTCAGCCTTATATGAATAGATAAACCATTCAAATAAATATGTGAGCAAACAGAAAGAAAGGAGAAATGAAAGATGAAGTAGATTTCAGGTGCTTTACTTATAGTTTTGTGGATTTATGCAACAGTTGTTAAATTTCACATTATTTTCGATCAGTATTTGTGCATGGATTTGATTGATCGATCT
>JAWNOD010000198.1:0-32500 GCA_035046225.1 Drosophila pegasa | reverse complement strand
TACTACTATAACTACTACTACCACTACTACTACTATAACTACTACTGCTACTACTATAACTACTACTACTACTACTACTACTACTATAACTACTACTGCTACTACTATAACTACTACTACTACTACTACTATAACTACTACTGCTACTACTATAACTACTACTACTACTATAACTACTACTGCTACTACTATAACTACTACTACTACTATAACTACTACTGCTACTACTATAACTACTACTACTACTACTATAACTACTACTACTACTGCTATAACTACTACTGCTACTACTATAACTACTACTACTATAACTACTACTACTACTACTATAATTACCACTGCTACTTCTATAACTACTACTACTACTACTATAACTATTACTACTACTACTACTACTATAACTACTACTACTACTACTATAACTATTACTACTACTACTACTACTATAACTACTACTACTACTACTATAACTACTACTACTACTGTAACTACTACTACTACTACTATAATTACTACTACTACTACTACTACTACTATAACTACTACTACTACTATAACTGCTACTACTACTACTATAACTATTACTACTACTACTACTACTATAACTACTACTACTACTACTATAACTACTACTACTACTGTAACTACTACTACTACTACTATAATTACTACTACTACTACTACTACTACTATAACTACTACTACTACTATAACTGCTACTACAACTACTATAACTACTACTACTACTATAACTACTACTACTACTATAACTACTACTACTACTATTACTACTACCACTACTATAACTACTACTACTACTACTACTATAACTACTACTACTACTACTATAACTACTACTACTACTATAACTGCTACTACAACTACTATAACTACTACTACTACTATAACTACTACTACTACTATAACTACTACTACTACTATTACTACTACCACTACTATAACTACTACTACTACAACTACTATAACTACTACTACTACTATAACTACTACTACTACTATAACTACTACTACTACTATTACTACTACCACTACTATAACTACTACTACTACTACTACTATAACTACTACTACTACTACTATAACTACTACTACTACTACTGCTGCTACAACTACTATTATTACTACTTGCTGCTACTAAGAACTAACAAACTTAATTTAAATAAAAAAAAAAAACGAAAAAAAGAGACCGGACCTAAACCGGAGACTATATATTTGAAGGGTGCCGAATGGCACCTCGACTCGAATATATATGAAATCATCGGTTTCACAGCGTTACACCATATCTCTAATCTACTCTCCTTATTTTCTGTTTTTCTGTTTTTTTTTCCTCTCTCTCTTTTCTCCCTTTGACCAATAATATTTTGCAGTCGAACTCAATCAACGTTGGCTTCCTGCGTTTGTTTCGTGCAGCGCGTCTTATCAAATTGCTTCGACAAGGATATACAATAAGAATTCTCCTGTGGACCTTCGTACAATCATTTAAAGCACTTCCATATGTTTGTTTGCTTATTGCAATGCTATTTTTTATATACGCCATTATTGGCATGCAGGTAAGTCAGTGTTTCCGCTCGCAAGCTCCTTTTATAAAAAAGAATCGGAAGCCAGAAAATATGTAAATCGCAAATGAACCACGAATATATAACACATTAGAAAAGTTGTTGCTCATGATCAGATTTTGGGCTATATAGCTAACTTAGGTCTTGGGGTCCATCTATTTGAACAGAGCCAAAGTCAGGATACATACATGTTTTATCATTTGACCACCGTTTGGAAACACAATAATTTATCTTTTTTTTAATTTCTTAAGACAAAACCAAATATCGTTTCACTTTCACCTCAAACTAATCTATAAGCATCATACAACACTTAGCAGTCTGAAATATTATAAATAACTAATCTTATAAAAAAAAAACTCTGTATATAGCAAGATTCGCACAATAGGGCGTATAACCGATTTGAACTCAATGTTAACATAGGTGAAACTGAAATTTTTTATTTTGGTTAGAGCTTAGTTATAGTCCTTAGAGTTTTTTCATTGTTCTATTTTTGAATAGGTAAATGTTAGGTGTAGAGATATAGTTTAGAACACGCCGATTCCAAAGATCCCATTCATATATATATATATATATATATATATATATATATATATATATATATATATATATATATATATATATATTTATTTATTTATTTATTTATTTATATATATTTTAGAGAATAAAAATCATTTATATACATACATATATCTTTGTATGTATATATACACTGCGCGTCATCAGGATAGCGCACCCTTAGTTTTCTTCGTTAATGCTGAATATTTTCTATATCGTTCGAGATACCGTTCTAATTTTTTTTCCTATTGGACTCTGTTTTATTTACTTTTAAGTAAAAAGAATTGGGCTCTGAAAAATTCTTGGAAATATTTTTAAAAATTCTTTGAAAAAAAGCTTACAAAAAACGGTTGCTAAAAGTTGTTCATCAGGATAGCGCATTTAAATTCAATTGTTGATATCTCGCTCAATTTGGCAACTAGAGCTACCAAATTTTTTTTGTAGGTCATAAATATGATCTTTGTTAAGAACAAGTTTAATTTATGAAGAAATATACTTTAGTTTTTTAAGGAAAAATCAAAGATTGAAACATACTTTGATTCTCCACTCTTTTGGCCAAAAATCATTATATAAACCAACAGACATGGTGAAACTATTCTATATTTTCTTGGAAATTGCGAATTCTGTTGAAAAAAATACATTGGCAGCAATAGGTAGAGCAGATAGGCGATTTATACTGGGAAAAGTACTTAACTCGCCCAACCTGACTTCGCATATCCAGGGAAAAACTGGTGTTATTGCGACTTTCTTAATGATTTAAAGATTTATTTATAAAGCCTAGATCTGCACTAACTAAAAAAAATATTAACAACCACTTTATAGTGTTCCAAAAGAAATTCGCTTTAATTTGCTCCAACATACTTGAAGTTGTTTTCTCCGTAGCTCTGTGTTGTCTTTTCAGATGGCAATAATTCTAATTTAGGAGGACCCGATGGGTATTACTATTTTTTTCCTGATCTACGTTAGGAGGATCATGATTTAGATATCCTGAATAGCCGGGTTTGTGGTGGGGTTGGGGTGGTGAATTTTATATAAATATAGCACCTATAAAGGACAGTTTTTGAATTTTGGTTTGAATGCAGTTAATTACAAAAGGCTTTTGAAAACTACTTTTCATTACTTTTAAAAGTACTTTTAAAACTTGTTATTGATATGTCCGCATGATACTATCTAAATTGACACTGGCTGGTCTTCGAAATCCTTTACTTGCAAACAAAACGTGGAAGTCTGTGGGAAGAGACATTACTCTCTAGGCTTAAATATCAACCAGAACGTTTGGGAATGGTTGTGAATAAATGTGTTAGCCTTTGAAAATCAATAAAATATAAAATTAGAGTTAGTTTAAGTCATAAAATATATTGGGTCCAGCGATTTTGGTCTTTATCGTCGAGAATCAAAAAAAGTTTCAATCTTTGATTTTTCCTTAAAAAACTAAAGTATATTTCTTCATAAATTAAACTTGTTCTTAACAAAGATCATATTTATGACCTACAAAAAAAATTTGGTAACTCTAGTTGCCAAATTGAGCGAGATATCAACAATTGAATTTAAATGCGATGTCTCGAACGATATAGAAAATATTCAGCATTAACGAAGAAAATTAAGGGTGCGCTATCCTGATGACGCGCAGTGTATATATATATTTATTCTCTGAATCAAATTTGGAACTTGTCAATTTAGCACCTTGGACTTAGATTAACAAAAACTGTAATAAATAATCCAATTATAATATCTCACAAACTGAAAGGTATTCGGCAACATAAAATATGATCCGGACACCCAACTGAATCGTCATAATAACTTCCAATCGTTCTCTGGAGGAATCATGCTGCTCTTTCGGTAAACGAAGACTACGGTTGTACCCTAGTGTATCTCTTAGTGTCTATTTACGATGGCACAACTAACAGACAAGCGCATACCTACAAAACTAACTAACTCATTCATACATTAGTGAAACTGTAACTATTATTAGTTTTGAATCGAAGTCAATCTGAGAAATAACTCAACACGTTCACACGCAAGGACGTGTGAGTACATTCTCGTATCTTAACTACCAAAAATTATATGTATACATAAACTTATACTGAAACAATAACAGTTGATTTAATATTGAGCAAGTCACAAACGGTAAATGATTGCAATTTGATAATATGATGTATGCTGCATTTCTCACTCACTCAATCTGCCGTCCTTTGTGGCTTGGGATAGCTTTAGTTAACTAAATTTATAATTACATTTTAACATCATTTATATATTCCACCCTCACAAGCATAACTAAGAAATTCGCATACTGATTTGATTTGCTCGCTGACATCCATTAGCTTTATCTGTATGCAAATGTTGGAGTTTAAATTAAATTGTAGCGCCAATTGTAGTTATAGTTATAGTTAACATTCGCGATAGTTATTAGAGCTAACTAGTTTGATATCTGGTACACCTTCATTTCATAAAATATTGCTGTTGCAAAGTTCTGCTCACAAGCATTTGTTTGACATTCAAGCGATTCAAATGTATGATACACTTTAAAAAATCAATATATATAAGTTGTACAGCTGTACAAAACGCCGCTAAAACGTTGCGCCAGCTTTCACATATTTTATCAATCTAAGAACTTTATATTTGCAAATTTATGATGTTGCGTTTGAATTCGGCTTGAAAAATTACAATCCATTTATTAATCCATGTCATTTCCTCGTAATTCATAGCAAATTTCATTCAAGTTTAGTACGAGTCAGGAGAAACTTTTTATGATCTTTTTGATTATTTTTTTTTTTTTTCATTAGAACATCTATATATCCGCATAAGCATTTGTATTTGTATTATTTGCACTAGGATCCCCTAAGTTGTATCCCTGATAAGTAAAACCCTATACTATAATCACTCATTTCGTAAGTAACAAAAAAATCTTAAAGTAGGGTGACATATGATTCATATGTTTCAGCAAATGCGGGTCACATGCCTCTAATACGAAAGGAGAGTTATTCAAGTCATATAGGATATATTTCACGAGCGAAACTGTGTTATGTGTTGAAGGACGTTTTCATATCTTATAGCTACAAATATACATTCAAATAATTAATATTACTTACCGATATTTAAATCGTGCATAGGTATTCGGAAATATCAAACTAGGTACAGTGGAAAATTCTATTACTAGGCACAACAACTTCCAGTCATTTGAACAAGGCGTCATGTTGCTTTTCAGGTATGTAAATCTTAAAAACACTTCCACATAGACTTAATACAATACCAAAATCAAACTAAACCGTTTGTTAAGCAAATTTTCGATTTTCCATAGTTAAGAAATAATAAGTATTCTTATATATATTTATATATATATATATATATATATATATATATATATACATACATAGACATAGACATAGTTATATTTCCACATTTGATATACAAGCCTCCTTAGCATTAATAAATAAATATATAATAATATATAATAGAGTTCCGTTCTCGTGTCACATGAGTCGTATATGTGATGCAGTTGGCTGGCCAAGCCCACAGTAGTTTTTGATATATATATTTCTAAACTATTACTGGGAAATAAGGATTTCTTAGATCCTTACCAGCAACAAACAAGGTTAGGTGTTTAACCGACGACGCCGACAAAGATATAAAGCGAAAGAGTCGAGTGAATGGGAAGTAATCAAAAACTATTTATCACTGCGACAATCGAACCTATTTGTCAGTGCGTAAGTAAACTTGATTCGACACAAACGTCTTGATTGCGTTGGGCAGTATATACATAGTATAAGTCTTATCATGCAGCAGTTATAATAATGTACAATACATACATAACTAGATTTTACATCCAGCTTATCTTTTCGTTTCTCGTAGTAACAGATTTTGTAATAAAAAAAAACTTAAAAAAAAGAAAAGAAAATAAAAAACATACATAGGGTATTTACCACGTGCACTCCGAGAAAATGGCTAAGCCCAGTGTCCGGACTACTCGTCTGTCAAACAAACGACTTTAAACTTGGTGTAAATGGCAAACTTCTCTGGTATACATATCTCGAATCGAGTTCAAGTTACAGTTTGGCCAACACAGTCTAGCAGCTTCGTGGTTATCAAGAATCACACTATTAATTTTCTGTAAGTTTTTGATCGGCTAAATATAAGTATTTAGTTCTCTTATATGATTTACCTAAAGTGAGAACGAGCTTTCCATTTACATTTCAGCTTGGAGGAAATGCTTAAATGTTCTTTCTAAATGGGCTTTTAAATTTTTAAATCGAGATTTTTTCACATTTAGTTTAGATTATCGCAGCTAGCCTAATGTGATATATTATATTATGTAAAAATAATTGAGTCGGATTAATTGGGTTTCTTGACTATTTGAAAGCTCGTAAGTGGCCACAGCAAAAGCCTCTATGTATGTATGTACTATAGTATACCTAGTATAAAGTATAGTATACTGCCATATAAGGCAGTAAATAGTATTCGTAGAGAAATTCCGGCAAGTCGGACTTATGGTAGCTCGAAAATACATACATACATAACTATATACTAGTAACATGAGAGTTCATAAGCCGTCAACAGCGCATTATCACTTAAGTATATTTTCTTTTTCCTTTTTTTATGTGTGTAAAAGGAGTCGAGAGTTGAGAACTTCAACATTGAGTACAAAATTGATCATTGCAAATATGCTAGAACCAAAAACAAAAAATAGTTTACAAGTCGTCCCTGTATATATAGAGCATTGCTATCGTTGTTTTAGATATGCTTAGATGTGTATATCTGGCAGGTATAATGTAAGCAAACTATTCCTATGTATGTATATATGGGTGTATTTTTCCAAAAGAAAAATCAAAAATTAATTTATCAGATGCAATTTAATTTGGCACAGTTTTGCACTTTTATTGTTGGCGTTACAGTTGCAGTTGCAATTATGTTGATTGAGCTAAGCTATTTTTAGTTTTAGACAAATGTTTCTCACAGTAGTTATGCTAAATATTTGTTAAATGTATGAAAAGCGAGGACAACACCTATACTATAATAAAACAAATATTTATATATAAGTATATGCATATGTATGTACATATATACAAGCGACATTTATTTACAAACATGGTCCCCAAATATCTAAGATATTTCAAAGCTGGGCGCATGCTAGCCGAGCCTTTGAATATTCTTAATAAGATGCTTTATACCCTGAACCCATCGAAAATGGGGATTCAGCTAGAGAGCTAAAATATGAAATGAATACTTATGTATACCATACGCTGGACGAGTTTATCTTTTTATACCCTAAGCCCATTGAAAATGGGAAATCAGAGTATAATGTTTTTGTTGGATGTATGTAACAGGCAAAAGGAGGCGTGGCAGACCCCATAAAGTATATATATTTTTGATCAGGACGACAAGAGAAATCGATTTGGCCCTGTTCGTCTGTCTGTCTGTCCGTCCGTCCGTCCGTCCGTATGTTTGAACGCGCCGATTTCAGCTTCTATTAGAGCTAGAGACCTGAAATTTTTTATATGGGTCCGTGTATAGCACGCGCAGATCAAGTTTGTTTTACAAAAATCGATAACTGTCCCTAATTAATTGTTATCGATTTAAAAAAATCGAAATTCAGTTAAACAATCTTTTTAATCTAGAGACACCAAATTTTATGTATAGCTTTATATATATTTTATGCAATTTTGAATTTCGTTATATTTTGCGTACCGGCCCCAAATTCCCCCAATATCTATGAAAAGCACAGATTTGACGGGGCTCAGGGTATCCCCTAGTCGGTCACGCCCGACTAGAGTTTTCTTACTTGTTATACCCTGTTGTTGGAATGTAAGTAACAGGGAGAAGGAGGCGTGGCCGACCCCATAAAGTATATATATTCGCGATCTGGACGACAGGAGAAGTTGATTTAGCCATGTCTGAACGCGCCGATCTCCGCGTATAGCACGCGCAGATCGATTTTGTTTTAAATATTCGATAACTATCCCCAATTAATTGTTATCTATTAAAAACGAAATCGAAATTCAGTTATTAAATTATATCTCGCCCCGAATTTCCCCATATTCGAAAATGTTAAGTTTAGTTGTAAATATAGCCAAAATGTGAATGAGTTCGCACTTATCAGACAAAGCGTTTGGGAAATTTGCTAACTCACGTGGCAGCAGCCGGCCCTAAATATCCCCATGAGAGTTTATCAAACTTATAGATATTCCCCTAGAATGTGTAAGTCACATGCTGAAAATTTCGATGGAATCCGTTAAGTAACAAAAAGTTTTTAATTTGCATAATCATGTGGCATGTGCTCACACACATTCAATCGCGCGCATTCTTGTCAATTCGAAGAATCGCACATTTAGATTGAATTGTGTTGAATTATCAACTACTACTTTAGTTTACATTTGCAAATGCTTGAGCAGTGGATTGGAGGTGGCGCACGCAGAGCAAGAAGTTCTGAGCTCAATTCTAGGCAACGCGTGGAATTTACTTTGTCTTTTTTACAAAAATTAAGTGGCGTTGCTGGTAGGTGCGTAGGTTCAAGCCTTCTACTGTTTTTATATTTTTTTGACACAGTTCTATTTGGTTGAATGCAAACCTGAAAATATGGAGTATATTGAAAAACACAGATTCGACGAGGCTCAGTGTAGCTCTTTGTCGGTCCCGTCTGACTAAAGTTTTCTTACTTGTTTGCCTTAAACAAGTATTTTTATATGTACTTGTACACTGTTAACATTAACATATAATATATATATGTATATAAGATACATTCTATCGGAAACTTCGATAGACTTGAACATTATGTTTTGACTAAAGTATAAGCGTATTAAAGTTGAACAATTTTATAATTCAAGATTCTTAATTAGTAAATGTTTACCTGAATGAAATGTTCGACTAGAATATATCCCATACCCAATGATAAAGTATTGTAGAAATCACACACACACGCATATATACATACATATACAATATATATATATATATATATATATATATATATATATATATATATATACAATTATTTAAAGCAAATTGAGGATGTATGTATTGAGTTAATTGTAAATCCACATATACATACACCCACATGTATAACATGAGAACAAACGAGAAAAAAGCAAACAAATACATACTTAGTCAATTATTAAATGACATTATCATGCATACATAAGTAAATCAGCCTTTACGTAGAACATACTTTAACTGAATAAAAGAATCCTCTTCAGATTCGTGGTGAACAGAAAAATTGATTGCAATTTCTTGGTATCCTTTTTATTCACGCTTGCTCTCTCCTGTCGATGACCTGCAAAGATGTGCAACGGGCGAGGCGTGGCCAAACATAATGCTGGCCTGCCTGAAGGGAAAGGCCTGCGACGATGATGCCGAGAAGGGTGCCGGAGAGTACTGCGGCTCGACATTGGCTTATGCCTACTTCGTATCGTTTATATTTTTTTGTTCATTTCTAATGTTGAATCTTTTCGTGGCCGTCATCATGGATAATTTTGATTATCTAACGAGGGACTCCAGTATATTGGGTGCTCATCACTTAGACGAATTTGTGCGCATATGGGCGGAATATGATCCAAATGCGACGTAATTATCAGTTTAATAGATATATGCCTAAATATATGTATATAACTACATTCACTGCTGTATATACCCATTCCTGTATATTCCCATTTTGTTTTCGGGTTTTCCCAAATTAACACCCCAACATCACAAAGTTTCTTATATTTGTTTTCTTCTTCACACTTTTATATGAATCGTACTCGCAACAAATATTAAATGATTATTATTTGATCGTATTTGTTTCATATTAATTCCGTTCGAGAGTTTTAACACAGCTACTCGTGCACACAGATAATCAATTAAATTTATTAATACACAAGTCTCCCAGACTCTATTTTAATTAAAGATCTTTCCGTTCTTCGAATCCAGACAAGTATATTTCAATATCACATTTAGAGTTGGCAACACTGCACATCAGCCATCTGTAACTTCCCTTGTAGAACTATCTTTGCCCTTCGATCAAACCATCCTCCTGATATGATCTTCTGACAGAGTAACTAGAGTTCTTTAGGTTTTTGTGTTTCCAGTTTCTAACAGCCTTTTTTTTTTGCCCTTTCAACTTTTTTAATACAGAAACTATTGGTTTTTATACCCTGAGCCAATTGAAAATGGGAAAATGGGTTTTGTTGGAATGTATGTAACAGGCAGAAGGAGGCTTGGCAGACCCCATAAAGTATATATATTCTTGATCAGGACGACAAGAGAAATCGATTTGGCCCTGTCCGTCTGTCCGTCTGTCTGTCTGTCCGTCCGTCCGTCTGTCCGTATGTTTGAACGTGCCGATTACAGTTAATTAATTAGATAAAATTTAAAAAATCGATAACTATCCTCAATTACTTGTTATCGATTATAAATCGAAATTCAGTTAAAAAATTATATCTCGCCCATATTTTAAGCTAGAGACACAAAATTTTATATTTTTTGTATCTTATATATGTATTTTATGCAATTTTGAATTTTGTTACATTTTGGATACCCTAGTCGGTCACGCCCGACTATAGTCTTCTTACTTGTTGAATCAAAAATGTTTAATGTCTATTTATTTAGTTTTCGTCCCTCTGTGTCTCTGTTTTGTTGTTGTTGTGACTCAAAAGACATTCGAAATAATATCCAGTGTATTTGGGATTCGGTTAGATCGAATAGATTATTTTGGTCGGCCCTCTTGATAAATTAAAAACTGATTATGTTTCTTTCTGATTGTGCTGTTGGTTGCCAACATATACAAACGGTACTTATATAGTGGTAGAATTCATTATACGGAAATGTATGACATGCTGAAGAATATGGATCCTCCATTGGGCTTCGGTAATAAGTGTCCCAACCGGCTTGCCTACAAGAAACTAATACGTATGAATATGCCGTTGGACGATGAATTAAGAGTTCAATTCACGACGACGTTGTTTGCTCTGATTCGGGAGAATCTTAGCATAAAAATGCGAGCGCGTAAGTGACACATTAAAAATCAGTTATAATTTATACTCGTTTTGTTATCATCACATCTGTAGCTGAGGAAATGGACCAGGCGGATCTAGAGCTCAGGGAAACTATCACGAACATCTGGCCATTGCAGGCCAAAAAAATGTTGAATCTACTGGTGCCACCCATCGATCAGTTAAACAAGGGCAAGCTCTCAGTTGGTAAAATCTATGCAGGTTTCCTCATATTGGAATCGTGGAGAAATACAAGATTCGGTCAGATCGATTCAGGCATGCCGGTAAGTTGCCCCATACTTATATACCAAAAACAAACTGTCGCGAAATTCGTACTTCAGCTACTTAGCATATCGATAAGAGCGCAGCCCCGGCCAATGGTTGTAAAGGGCCTACTTTGCTTAGCCTTATAATTTCAATGATCGACATCTGACTTGCAGGGCAGGGCTTAAGTATCACAATATAATTCACAGTCACTTGCGATCAAGTATTCTACAGGATCTGTGCCTAGGTATAAACGAAACTCTTTAGCTTTCATTGCCAAGACGTCACAAGATGTCGCATTACTATATTTGTATCTACAATAAATTTCTGTCACTGTTACATCATCATTCAAAACTGTGTCCTGTCTGCTTAACTGTCATATATTAAGTATGAATATATGTACACCCAGCTGTATGTATATGCGTATAGATTGTGTCTAATCATTTTAAATTAAATTACTACATTTCATGTAATTTTAACTCACGCCAAACAAAAATCCCAAAAAGACACTTTATGCCAACTACAAGGACATCACATTTAAATCTTGGGATTGGGTCTTCTATTGACATACAAGCTCTATAAGCTCGAATAGAGAAAGTCAGTTATAACACGAACTGAAATCCAATCAAATTATGAATGTAATCGCATGTTTCGCAGTGAATCCAATTAATAAAATCCAATCTAGGCCAATGAATCGTCTACAAATAAGCACACTAAATTCAATGAGATATTTGATTAATAAATATTATGATTTCTCTTCTCATATGTTTTTTATTTAACAATGAACTCTCGAACATAACTTAAATCAATGCAATTAAATGTACGACAACAACAAATACTGATCATTTCGTTTAACTAATAAAAACAAATGCAGAATTGGAAGGAGGTATATAATCAATTTATATGCAACCTCACACTTGACACATTGTAAATATATCTGTTAAGACACACATATCAATTCTACCTGTTCTAAAACAAAAAAAAAAAAAGCAAACCAAAAACAAATTGCATAGAAACCAAACATAATCGGCTTATGTGACGAAATGAATAATCGATAAGTAACACAAACTTTTTCCATCATAGCAAAAATTACCATCGATGAACTTTTGTGGTTTATGTGATCAGCTTAAGCTTTGTTAAAGTAAGAAATCAATAAAGCTGAGACGTTAGGAGCGATTAGATGTTTCTTTCTTGAATTTTTGAAGAAAATAGCTTTTTTGAACGGATGAGAGACATGATAAAAATCCAGTTGTTTGCCATTTGTTCTTATTTTATTTTTTTGATGTATTCAGGGGTAGTTACTAGTAAAACTGAAAGACTTAAGCCTTACCTTGAGAGAGACAGAGAAAAAAAGGCGTTTAGTTTATAAACAATATTATTATTTGATGCAAAAGATTTTTATTTTCCATTAAATTTTCTGAAGAGCAAATTTAGATTAGGCTTTTTAAATCGACAAACCAATCACATTTATTTAAATTATTCAGTTACAAATCGCTTGGGAAAAATATTCGTTTCCTAAAATCAAACTGTATAGTTTCAGTTTCTTCCTTCAATTAGGAAAACTTACGAGACTAGCAATTAATAAAAATTGACAGTTGTGTGATGGAAAAAGATTTGTGCTTTTCTTTTGTATTTCACATTTGGGCTTTTCCTACAAATAATGCACTTTAGCTGCATTTGAGGGCAGTTAAATTGGCTATCGAAAAAATAAAAATTAATTTCAAAACATAATTTGTCTACAAACATTTGGTCTAAGCTGAACTGATATGAAACAATTATTCGTAGCAAATACATTTATTGGTAGAGTTGATGAGTTATATATTTTAATTGTCAAGTTTGTAACTGACTTTCGTATGTTTGCTGTTCTTTTAGGTAAATGTAGAATTAATTCAATAATTGATTTACTTCATAGATAAACAAATTTAAATTATTTGGGCTAAGACCGAAAAAGAAAAAACCAAAATGATTTTCGTATCTATAATATATATATATATATATATATATATATATATATATATATATATATATTTTTTTTTTTTTTTATTTTCCTGATGGTGGTTGATCACGTTCCCCATAGAAAATATATTTACATACATATTTAATTGCAAAGCCACAGTCCATTCATTCACAGTAGGACAATTTCGTTGAGCGACCTAAGAGAGAAGCAAAAGTAATTAAATTGCATACATTGTTTTATTCTTGTTAAATGCACAAACAATCGATAAATGAACACTGACAAATTGACAAAAATTACAAATTGTCGTTGAATACTTGTAATTGGATAATTGGGCAAATGATAGCGGAAGAAGCCCGAAGACGATGATCGTCAGTATAACCCAACGGCCGCCGAGGAGCCGGTATATAATCTATTTAAATACAAAATACCTTTCGCTTGATTTTACTTTGCCTTTTATAAGCTCCTATTTCACCGTTTTGCCACTTTACAACTTTCTGCAAGTAACAAATACCAACAATTTCAGCTAGAGGCATGTGTACATACTCGCATAGGAACTTGCATAACTATATATATATTTTTACTAGTTTACATGCATTATGCGATACTATTCGTCATAGACACCCAACTATATTGTCAATGCCATGGTTATGTTTTCACTTACAAAACTCCACACAAATTAATTTATTGCTCCACTCACTTGCTTTCCAATCTAGCTTTGAGCTAAGCAATTTAGCTTCGAAACCTAACCGATCTTTTGACAAAATTCCAATGGTCAATTTCCAATAGCCGAGGCCGAGCTAACTTAAATTACTTGAACTACGAATAGTTAACGAATGAATGTACAGTAATTAAACTATATACAAACTTATTACCCTTTCTGCAAACAACTTGAGTTATAACTTGATATAAAAAGCAAATCAACTGAACTACCCTTGCAATATAAGCCGCTCGTGCGTGCTTTTAAAGCATATTTTTATACCCTAAACCTATTGTGAAAATATATGTGACAGGTAAAGGGAGGCGTGCCACACCCCATAAAGTATATTCTTGATCAGGATGACAAACTGAGTTTATACAGCCCTGTCCGTCTATCCGTCCATATGTCTGTATGAACGCAGCGATCTCGTAAGCCGCAACAGCTAGAGACTTGAAATTTGAAATGAATATTAGTGTAAACCATAGGCTGAGCGAGTTTTTTATACCCTGAGCCCATAAAAAATGTTAAATCCAGGGAAATCGCGCAGATCAAGTTTATTTCAAGTAATCGATAAATATTCTCGTTATTATGTTATCGATTAAAAAGGTGATCAAAATTCAGTTAAAAAATTATATCTCGTACGTCTTTAAAGCTAGAGTCACCAAATTTAGTATTAAGCCTAATATATATTTTATGCAGTTTTGAATTTTGTTATATTCTCGATACCGGCCCCACATTTCCCAAATTCTTAAGATTGCAGTTCAGTCCCAAATAAAGCCCAAATGTGAATGAGCTCGCACTTTTACTAAACATGCATATGCTGAAAATTTAATTGAAATCCGTTAAATAGCAAAAATGTTATTAAACCAAACGTTCGTCCAATTCGCAAACGCTCGCGGCAGTAGCGCTAAGCGAACGTGCTTTTCATATGCATGTACATAAAGTTTTATAACTGAATTTCGATTATGCTTTTAATCGATAACAAATAAACGAGAATAGTCATCGATTATTTGAAGCAAACTTTATCTGCGCGCTGTATATAGGGATCTACTAAAAAATGCAAGTCTGTAGCTCTTATAGCAGCTGAGATCGACGCGTTCATACATACGGACAGAAGGACAGACAAACAGACGGACAGGGCCAAATCGATTTCTCTTGTCGTCCTGATCAAGAATATATATACTTTATGGGGTCTGCAACGCCTCCTTCTGTCTGTTACATACATCCAACAATACCATTATACCCGGATTTCCCATTTTCAATGGGCTCAGGGTACAAAAATTGGGTGCTGTTATGGTAGAGGTGAAGCCCGTTGCGTAATTGACGTAGGTTCAACTCTGCTAATGTCAGTTTTTTTGACCTAAATACCTATGCGTAATTGACGTAGGTTCAACTCTGCTAATGTCAGTTTTTTTAAATACCTATGCTCTGATAGTTTCATTCCTTGTATAGAGGAAGTGAACGGACAAAGAAGAGAAAGACAAGAGAAGACAATGAAATGTGTTGATATATGGTTTCTTGACGCTTTTTAACACAAATACATATATAAAATTTCAACTTGAAGAAATTTTTAATCTACCAAGCTCCTTCCGATTTGCCACGCCTTCAACGCGTATAAGACAAGTGAGATTAAGCGAGCATAGATTCGCTATTTTAAGTCTCTAACTTCAAAAATCTCTAGTTTTCATAGACAGACTAAATAGCGAATATACTCTTTTTGACATCGTAAATGAGTATATCTTAAGTCTAACGCAGCTCGAAAAACAACTCTGCAAGGGTAGGCTAAAGAACTCCAGTGAATAGAATGATGAATATGATATATAATATATGAATGATATATATAAATATTACCGGTTAGATAAATATATTAAGAATTTTGATTTTTCCTGTACGCCAACAAAATTCAATTTAAAATGTGATATCTGAATTAATTTTCACCATTTAGATTTAGACCGTTCTCTACCCTCACAGCAACTATGCCCTATCGTAAACCCATGCAGCCATGTGCTGCCATAGATCAAAAGTGAACTTCCCATGTCCTTTACAAGTCCACAGTGATAATGATATATAACTGTTTTTTTATTTATTATAATTTATCTTTGTTGATTTGCAATCGCGAGCTTTCTTAATATCTCACAATTTAATCCATTTTCCATTTTTCTGCCCGTTTCATATTTGTATGCATAGAGAGTCATTGTGCTGCCACCAATTAGCCCATTTACCTGCAACATATATACAAATATATATGTTTATATAATATAATATATATATATATATATATATATATATATATATATATATATATATATATATATATATATATATATATATATTATATTAAGTGCTTAAGATGTCGCCATCCAAATATATTTAAGGAAAGGCAAATCAGAAAAGAATTAAAAAATTGATTAATTACTAGTATTTGTTCAAAAAAACAATTTTAAATGTCCTGTATTTAACATGTATTTTTTATTTGAGTCCCAAATTGTACCGCTGAGTTTCCTATACAATGACGAGAGGCATGCAAAACAAAACTATCTTATTAAGTCATTAGTTAGGTATTAAATAACTTTTGGCATATCAAATCTAAAACTAATTAAAAAACAAACCCTAGCATGCATAAAAACTATAAATAATAATAATAATAAATAAGCTGAAAATGTGATAAAAATGCAACCTAAGATACCTTTTTAACATTTATCTTTTGTATTGAAAATTTACCATCTACTAGACACCCACACCATGCTAAGCAAAACTCAAAACCAAAAATAGTCTTAAATGATAAATGATTTTCTTTGCAAGTACAATATCTAAATTTATTTATTTGCCCGGTTCACATTTTCTACAAATTGGCACTCACATTTCTTATATATACACAGATACTTCTTAGAATTTGTTCAAAGATTTTGTGAGTTGTAAAAATGTTGGCGCATGTTTTTACCACATCGATTAAAAAAAAGGCAAAAAATGCGAAAGCATCTCACAAGCATACACCTATATTGCATAGAGCTTTAAACATCTCTAAATGGTATACTCTTCAACATATACTTATAAATGAAATTAACAAAGAACCCGCTATTTGGGTTGGACAAATAGCGGGTTCTTTGGTAATATATATATATATATATATATATATATATATATATATATATATATATATATATATATATATATATGTTATTTTAATATTCAGCTATGCACTGAATGTTGGACATCAGTGATAAACACAATATTTTTGACTAAATTGAATGCAATTATTAAGTTTAACATCTATTCTTATTAATTAGATGCTTTTTTTGTTACAAACTTAGTAGCTTCTTCTTAGTACCCTTAGGACAATATTTTTGGTTTTTGGTGGACTCAGATATACTATCTAAGGCCTCTGACACCAAGCATAACTATGTTGACTAAATCTGTTCACAGTAAGTTGCGTTACTTATTGATGACTGATCATAAAGCGCGACGGTCTGAGCATTATGATATGGGCACGTTTTCCGTATGTTGGATGTAGTACAACCCATGTGTGTAACTCGAAGAATGGGAATAAATGTCTACATCCATTTATTTGCAAATATAGTGCTAGCATCTGCCAATTGTAGAATGCCTTTTAAATGGACTTTCTAGCACGATAATGACCCAAAATATACGAGTCCTTCCGCATAATAGTGGTTTGCATAAAAAAAAAATGACCCAATGGCATGGGTAGCTCAAACCCGGATCTAAATCCTATCGAAAACCTGTATGGGGATGCTATGAGTTGTGGAAGCTACAAATCCATCGATTGCGGCAAGTAATTTAAGGGGCGTGGCACCAAATTGCTCTGAAACGGTGCCAGGACCTCATCGACTCCATGCAATTCAAATGCAAAGTCGTAGTAAAACATAACGGATTTATATTTAAATATTAGACTAAAGCAGATGTGTAAAACATGATATATGAAGTTAGAGTAATGTTAAATAGGTTTTTTTCTAATTTTTTTTTTCTATATTTGGTAACTGCTATCGTTCTTGTGATCAGCTCAATTTTAGGAGTTTTCTCCTTCTCAGGCCCTGAAGTGCACATATCCTAAGTTTGTAACAAAAAAAGCATCTAATTAATAAGAATAGATGTTACACTTAATGATTACATAAAATTTTGTCAAAAATATTGTGTTTATATATATATATATATATATATATATATATATATATATATATATATATATATATATATATATATATATATATATATATATATATATATAGCAAACTTAATTTTTTTGTTATGTATTCTAATTTTGTTATGTAACTACTTATTACATTTTCAATTATTCTATAATAATTCTTACATTCCATTTTAATGCTTGAACAAAAATCAAATCCTAATGCGTTGCAATGTAAACATGACTCTTTATACTCATCACTCACCCAATCTACAACGAAAACTTAAAATTTAACTTGCAACAACGTTTTGATATCTACATACAACCAACCTAACAACTGAAACAAATCCAATCGAATGAAAATACAATAAAAAATAAACAACAAAATAATAACATTAAAAAAATCAAAACATACACACTCAAAACGTTGTCTTTACTTATGAAACAATCAAAAAATAACAACAAAAATGATATAAACAAACCTTTCAAATCTGGCACGAACGGCACGTCAAAACAAAAACTAAAAAAAAAAAAACCAAACGAAACGAAACGAAACAAAATAGAAACAATCATTCTTTAATTGCCTGCTCGATATGGCAGCCCTTGACAAAGGAGGATCGCGGCAGGGCTCAATAAGTTTTGAGCCAAACGGGGAAGGAGGCGCCAACTCACAAACACATTTGTTAGCAAGCACTTATCACGGTAATGGTGATGTCGAACACAACAGTTTGGCAACTCTAGCACGTCGGAGTACGATCAGAAAGCGATCAGTTAGGTAATTTAAAAACAAACAACACCTTATCTTTAACATGTCAAGTGCATAGTGTTGCTAACTTCACTAATCATCACGAGCTATCACGTTCATCATTCAACATTCACCAGTTACCAGTCATCAGTCGTCAGGCATCATTCGTCAGTCAACTATTCTTATTACATGCATCAAGTTATCCAATCATCATACCAACCAGAAATTTACCTTGTCCTCTTATATTGTATATTTATGACAAGCTTGTTGTTAAGGCCACACCCATATGTATTGCTCATTGCTTATTGATAGTGTTGAGAATTGCTTGTAACGAACTTGAATAGCTCTCGTAATTGAAGATTGTGAGGTTATTTCCAATGTCTTTTATATCCTTTGAGCTCGAAACCTAAGTTTAGGTAATTATGTCCAACTGAAATCAAATGTTTTGGCGAGCCAAAAGTATGCCGCAGCTCTCAATCTCTTTTCTAAGGCATATCAATCCAACCAATTGGACCAAGACTCGAATTTTGAATCAGTAATTTCCCAATATTCTCATTACAATGTTTAAAAGATAGTATCTGGAGGAACTGCCTAACCTCTTTTCTGAATGTAATTATTTTTAAATTTAAATTCTTGATTTGCCATCCAAGCAGCATTCGTATAGAGACCCATGTGCTATCGTCGATCCCCAGTTTACTGAACTACGACGTAATTAAATATTTTGTATTTATATATATATGTCAATTCCAACTAAAGCTCTCTACATTTTTGTCAAAATAGCAATATATATGAAATATTCCAGATACTGGTATCACATACATACATTCATATCTGCCATGTATTAAATGTTATATGTTATATGTTATCATCATATTTAACAATATATATCAATATATATTTATACATATACATATGATATATATACTTATGATATGATATGTGTAGGTCTGCAAAACTCTAACGACTTCTTCTGTTTTCAATGTTTGATTTCATTTCTTTTTTAACTCACCAAATAACACAAAAACAAACACCAACAACAACTACAAACACTAACAACTTTTTGTGCGTTGTACATTTACATAAGTAAATTGTTTTTTTTTCTTCTAATTTTTAAATAATTTCAGAAACAAAAAGGTGAATAAGTTTGATAGACTCCAAGCGGTAAACTAAAAAGAAATTATCAATCAAATTTAAAAACTTAAGCAAGAATAAATAATTGTGTATATTACCTATGAATATGTGTGAATACTCTTTGTGTCCATAATCCGTTTTCGATATGAATGTTGTTAAAAAAACCAAATGACTTAACTCGAAGTAAAACACTAGTACCTTTGAAAGTATGCGCTCACTCATCTACATACACAAATAAATAAATATATATATATATATATATATATATATATATATATATATATATATATATATATATATATATATATATATATATATATATATATATATATATATATATATATATATATATATATATATATATATATATATATATATATATATATATATATATATATTTTTATTTATTTATTTATTTATATATATACACTGCGCGTCATCAGGATAGCGCACCCTTCATTTTCTCTGTTAATGTTGAATATTTACTATATCGTTCGAGATATCGTTCTACATTTTTTGCTATTAGACTCTGTTTTATTCTCTTTAAAAAGAAAAAAAAATTGAGCTCTGAAATATTTCAGGAAATATTTTTAACAATTCGTTGAAAAAAAGCTTACAAAAAATGGTTGCTAAAAGTTCGCCATCAGGATAGCGCATTTAAATTCAATTGTTGATATCTCGCTCGATTTAGCAACTAGAGTTACCAAATTTTTTTGTAGATCATAAATATGACCTTCGTTAAAACCAAGTTTAATTTAGGAAGAAAAATAATTTCGTTTTTGAAGGAAAGGGTAAAGATTAAACATACTTTATTCTTCACTCTGTTGGCCAAAAATCACTATACAAACCAACAGACATGGTGAAACTATTCTAAATTTTCTTGGAAATTACGAATTTTGTTGAAAACAAGTATGAAAACTCTAGTCGGGCGTGGCCGACTAGGGGATACCCTGAGCCCCGTCGAATCTGTGTTTTTCATAGAATCCGGGGGATTTGGGGTCGGGATCCAAAATATAACAAAATTCAAAATTGCATAAAATACATATAAAGCTAAATATAAAATTTGGTATCTCAGGCTTAAAAGATGGGCGAGATATAATTTTTTTTACTGAATTTTGATTTTGTTTTTAATTGATAACAATTAATTGGGGATAGTTATCGATTTTTAAAAATAAACTTGATCTGCGCGTGCTGTACACGGACCTACAAAAAATGTTCAAGTCTCTAGATCTTATAGAAGCTGAAATCGACGCGTTCAAACATACGGACGGACGGACGGACGGACAGACAGACAGACGGATAGGGCCAAATCGATTTCTCTTGTCGTCGTGATCAAGAATATATATACCCATTTTCAATGGGCTCAGGGTATAAAAATACATTGGCAGCAATAGTTAGAGCAGATTGGCGATTTATACTGGCAAAAGTATTTAACTCGCCCAACCTGACTTCGCATATCCAGGTAAAAATTGATGTTATTGCGAGTTTTTTTAATGATTTAAAGATTAATTTTTAAAGAGCTATAGATCTGCGATAGCTAACAAAAAGAATTTTAACTACCACTTTATAGTGCTCCAAAAGAAATTCGCTTTAATTTGTTCCAACACACGTGCAGTTGTTTTCTCCGTTGCTCTGTCTAGTCTTTTCAGATGGAAATAATTCCAATTTGGGAGGACCCGATGGGTATTACGATAGGAGCACCATGATTTAGTTATCTTGAACAGCCAGGTTTGTGGTGGAGTGGGGTGGTGAATTTTATATAAATATAGCACCTATAAAGGACAGTTTTTGAATTTTTGTTTAAATGCGGCTAATTGCAAAAGTCTTTTGCAGACTACTTTTAATGGCTTTGAAAAGTACTTTTAAAACAAGTTATTGATATTTCCGCATTATACTGCCTAAATTGACACCGGCTGGTCTTCGAAATCCATTATTTGCAATCAAAACGTAAAAGTCTGTGAGAGGAGACCCTACCATCCAGGCTGAAATATCAACCAGAACGTTTGGGAATGGTTGTGAATGAATGTTTAAGCCTTTAAAAATAAATGAAATATAAAATTAGAGTTAATTTAAGTCATCAAATACATTGGGCTTAGCGATTTTGGTCCTTATGGTCGAGAAACAAAGAAAGTTTCAATCTTTGATTTTTCCTTAAAAAATGAAAGTATATTTCTTCCCAAATTAAACTTGGTTTTAACGAAGATCATATTTATGATCTACAAAAAAAATTTGGTAACTCTAGTTGCTAAATCGAGCGAGATATCAACAATTGAATTTAAATGCGCCATCCTGATGATAACTTTTAGCAACCGTTTTTTTTAAAGCTTTTTTTCAAAGAATTTTTAAAAATATTTCCTGGAATATTTCAGAGCTGCATTTTTTTCGTTTTTAAGAGAATAAAACAGAGTCTAATAGCAAAAAAATGTAGAACGATATTTCGAACAATATAGAAAATATTCAACATTAACGGAGAAAATGAAGGGTGCGCTATCCTGATGACGCGTAGTGTATGTAGCCATATATGCATAGCCATTATTGAACAGTTTAGAGAAGTAAATATTCGCTTAGTATTCATACTAAATGTTGTAATTTGATCGTTGATCGTATGTATAAGTACTTAATTACTTACATGTAATCATACCTTCAGCAACTTAACGAAGTTGCGCATGGCATTGCTCTAACAGCGCATTTTCCAAATTTATTTCTTTTTAAATATAATTATAAATTTTTAGCTTTAAATTAAATTATTTTTGGTCAGTCCAAGAAGTATGCGCGGCAAAGCAACCCATGCGAACTCTGATATTGCAAAAAGAAAAGGAAAACATTGCAGTCAAGCCCGCCGACTGCATAATACTCGTTCACGGTCCGTTGGGATTAGTAAATCAGATTTACTACCATTTGGCAAATGGGATATACAAACGATAGACATACGGATCATTTTTGAGCCATCAATAGAGGAGATCAACAGCAGAGTACTTTTACAAGACTTATTTTCCGATTTGTCACCCCTCCCCGAATATGCATATGCATTTAACCCTTTTGATTAATATATTTATTTTGATTATTGAACTACGACTCTCAAGCTTTCGGAGACACTTAAATAAAAGTTGCTAGATATCAAGTGATTCCCAATTTGCAGCTATCGCATAGTCCAAGAACTTTAGAAAAAGAGGTTGCGCTCTACTATATATTACAGATTTCATAGATACAACCCAGGAAGACCAGTACACTATCTTTGACTGCTTGAACGAGTATGAGAAAATACAAGCGAAGCACACTAGCATAATTGTGTAATATGTAGAGTAATATGCTAAGGAGCATTGTTTTCATAAAATTATAGTATATGTTATGGTGTCCCGCTTGCCATATGGAGAGTTAATTGTTCGTCTTCTTTTCTTTTTGTGTTGATAACTTAGGACCTTAATATTGTACTCTTAAATAGTTTTAAACTTAAAATACGCATTTAATGTGACAAAAAAGAAAAGAAAAAAACAATAAAATACTTTTTGATATTTAACTTTTCGTGCCGCTTCGAGCACATCTATCCTAACCTAAAAGAACAAAGGCTTTGATACCGTATCGCTATCCGCTCTGTCATAAAAGCAAAGCAGCACACATTTAAATGAAGACTAATTAATTGTTTACTGTTTGAAAGTCGATAAAGTAGGTTAGTTGAAGCGTGGTAAGTAATTCGGGCTTATTGTCTGATTGGTCAGGTCCCTCGCTCAACTGCACATCCACCAAAACTTAAAATCAGAAAGCAACCGAATAATCTTATATATCCCACAAAAACCGCACACAACTAATACAACTATTCGTAGAATGCATGTTATGCATATATATATATATAAATATATATACTTACATATGTAGATACTGAAATGTAAATATTCCCACACGCTTAGTTTTTATATAACTTCTATCCGTACACGCTGCTTGGACCGAACTATCTTTTGTATTGATGTATATCTGTAGATAAGTCTTAGATAACACACATGTACATATTTGTTTTTGTAGTATATCTGTACATATCTATACAGTAAATATTTATGGACAATTATAGTAATACCATCATTTGTCATTTGAATTTCACTTACTTATATTTGATTCATTTAAGCAATATATTACTTAGTTTTATATAAATATAGGACAATATGTAGATTAATCTGGGTATTAAATGATTGGCATATCAATAAAACGTAAAGAAAACACAAAAATGAAAAACTCGCAAAAAAAAAAAAGACAAAATTAAAATACTTAAATGGGCTAGAAAAACAAATAGAACATAAATCATAAATAAAAGATAAGAAAATGATTTAAATTAATTTGAAAGTGTTCAAGTATATAAACATACATGTATACACTTAAGTAGTGTATGAAATTGTTTAAAAGTTTCACGCCCTAAACTAGGTTATCCTGCATTTAAGAACCTTTAGATACTTCAACCTAGTGCAATTTATATATATATATATACACATATATATATTAGTTTTTTGTTTGTTTTTTTTCGACATATTATATGTATATGTATATCCATTTACAAATACCCATGCAAAATGAATATATTTACATATATCCATATATGTGAATATATTTGATTTGTTGCTTTTATTTATATATATATATATTAATAATACTATATTATATTTCCTGCGCTCCAGTACGGAGCATTGGTAACATTAGTAGCTTTTATTGTACACCCAAAATAAAATTAACAATTATACAAACATTTATACCCCACTGAGATTAAGGATGAATGAATTCATTTGAATGCCGTCAGCTTGCGAAGGACATAAATCAGATCTTAAAAAAAATGCATATATAAGATATTTTAATGTTTATTCGGACGTTTATGCCGCGGCCGATTTCAAATGGTATCATTCATTTTTATGTAGTTGTTTCACTAACTGACTTAACTACGTTTCTTAACTAGATGCTGGATCTGCAGGACTCATCGAGACATCCTTCACAAGAATCGCTAACCGGTCCTGATGCTGGCCATTTACATCCTGGACATTCGTATATCAATGGCCATCGGCATTCGCCTAGCTTAAGGTTAGCTGCTTTCCTTTTATCGGTTTATAAATGCTGATGACCAAATAACCTATGTGAAGCTTAGAACGTAGACACCTCTGACAGGAATCAGAAGTCAACACAATGCAACTGCATACGAATCGGCAAATAACTATGTCACTAGGCACTTAAGTTCCTTTACAAGAACTAAAATCAGGATCTTATAGATTAAATAAAATGTTCTATTAATCAGAGCTCTTAGGTCTTTTCGCGGGCTTATTATTTAGAAGTTGTTGTCTGGTTTTCAAAAATTCTTCAACAAAATCAATTCAACAATAAAAATCGAAGTTTTGAAGTCCCATCAAACTTACAAAAAATCGTATATGCCTATATATTCAAAACACATTTCTCAAAGATCAATTTTTAAATAATGCATATAACAATTTCGCTCATCCTTACGTTTGCATGTCTTTTACAGACACAACGGTTCTCCTTTGGCCAGATCGCCAAGTCCTCGGCGACGCGGCCATCAATACATACATCATGATATCGGATTCTCCGATACCGTATCTAATGTTGTAGAGATGGTCAAGGAGACTCGACATCCTAGGCACGGCAACATTCATCCACGGTATCCAAGAGGTATTTAACAACCAACTAACACATTCTTATATATTTATCTATGTATTTACTATAATATGTACGTATACTTAATGCACTTATGATTTTTATGTGTGAGCCGATCGCTAAAACTAATATATATTATTTGTTTTAAAGCGCTCTATTGCATTATTTTTGATCCCACTACAGAAAATAAGAGAAAACCAAAAAGTCTGCCCAGCTTAGAAATGTGTTTTTAATTGCTTGAATAACTTTTGTTTAAGATATAAATTTAAACTCCAATTGTACTCAATGAGCTCCCATAGGCGTATCGGTCTTAATCCTAACAAATAACCTATCGAACGGACACAAATTATCTATAAAGTGACACTTGAGAAGAGAGCACCTATGTTATATATGAAAGTGCATACATTCGAATTCGGTGCTGCCGAAGATTTATCTAAAGAAATGTTGTAGTATCCTAGTAAATACATCATTATAATTATAATGCTAACTAGCATTAAATTATGACTTGTATTCCTATAAGTTTTCCATTTCATTTCTTGAATTTCTCTTATTTTCTTATTATTTGCCGAATTAGAAATGAAATTAAAAAAAAATAAATAAAATAACAGATTATTGCAATTAAGGAAAAAACACGAAACGATTTTTACGATACGTAAACTGTTGTGCCCCGACATCCTTAATTATTGTTGTTTTTCTTTATTATTGTTGTTATGTGTACAATATAGGTTCATGGTCAGCATCGACAAGTCCGGCCCGTTCGCCCTCGCCTTCTCGTTATGGTGGTCATTTGTCTCGCAGTAAACGCACTCAACTGCCTTATCCCACATATGGGACAACAAGTTTATGTCAAAGATCACGATCGCCGAGTCCCGCTCGACTTCAGGAGATGCGTGAAAGAGACAGGCTTGGTTATGGGATTGATATGGGTACATTTTTGGCACATGTTAACTAATCTGACAATTCAAACAAAATCAAAATCAAAATCAAATAAAACAAAAAAGACAACTAATCATATCAGAAAAAAACAAATCAATTAAAATAAAAAAAAAAATCACACTCACACGAAAAAAACATAATTAACATGTTTTCTATATATTGCTAGTACCGTCTCCTACACAAATTTCTTCGAACATTTCAATTTCAACATCAGATATAAATATAAAAGATCAATACTACTACTACCTACTACTACTACTACCTACTACTACTACTACCTACTACTACTACTACCTACTACTACTACTACCTACTACTACTACTACCTACTACTACTACTACCTACTACTACTACTACCTACTACTACTACTACCTACTACTACTACTACCTACTACTACTACTACCTACTACTACTACTACCTACTACTACTACTACCTACTACTACTACTACCTACTACTACTACTACCTACTACTACTACTACCTACTACTACTACTACCTACTACTACTACTACCTACTACTACTACTACCTACTACTACTACTACCTACTACTACTACTACCTACTACTACTACTACCTACTACTACTACTACCTACTACTACTACTACCTACTACTACTACTACCTACTACTACTACTACCTACTACTACTCCTACTACTACTACTACCTACTACTACTACTACCTACTACTACTACTACCTACTACTACTACTACCTACTACTACTACTACCTACTACTACTACTACCTACTACTACTACTACCTACTACTACTACTACCTACTACTACTACTACCTACTACTACTACTACCTACTACTACTACTACCTACTACTACTACTACCTACTACCTACTACTACTACTACCTACTACTACTACTACCTACTACTACTACTACCTACTACTACTACTACCTACTACTACTACTACCTACTACTACTACTACCTACTACTACTACTACCTACTACTACTACTACCTACTACTACTACTACCTACTACTACTACTACCTACTACTACTACTACCTACTACTACTACTACCTACTACTACTACTACCTACTACTACTACTACCTACTACCTACTACTACTACTACCTACTACTACTACTACCTACTACTACTACTACCTACTACTACTACTACCTACTACTACTACTACCTACTACTACTACTACCTACTACTACTACTACCTACTACTACTACTACCTACTACTACTACTACCTACTACTACTACTACCTACTACTACTACTACCTACTACTACTACTACCTACTACTACTACTACCTACTACTACTACTACCTACTACTACTACTACCTACTACTACTACTACCTACTACTACTACTACCTACTACTACTACTACCTACTACCTACTACCTACTACTACTACTACCTACTACTACTACTACCTACTACTACTACTACCTACTACTACTACTACCTACTACTACTACTACCTACTACTACTACTACCTACTACTACTACTACCTACTACTACTACTACCTACTACTACTACTACCTACTACTACTACTACCTACTACCTACTACTACTACTACCTACTACTACTACTACCTACTACTACTACTACCTACTACTACTACTACCTACTACTACTACTACCTACTACTACTACTACCTACTACTACTACTACCTACTACTACTACTACTACTACTACTACTACTACTACTACTACCTACTACTACTACTACCTACTACTACTACTACCTACTACTACTACTACCTACTACTACTACTACTACTACTACCTACTACTACTACTACTACTACTACTACTACTACTACCTACTACTACTACTACCTACTACTACTACTACCTACTACTACTACACTACTACTACTACTACCTACTACTACTACTACCTACTACTACTACTACCTACTACTACTACTACCTACTACTACTACTACCTACTACTACTACTACCTACTACTACTACTACCTACTACTACTACTACCTACTACTACTACTACCTACTACTACTACTACCTACTACTACTACCTACTACTACTACTACCTACTACTACTACTACCTACTACTACTACTACCTACTACTACTACTACCTACTACTACTACTACCTACTACTACTACTACTACTACCTACTACTACTACCTACTACTACTACTACCTACTACTACTACTACCTACTACTACTACTACCTACTACTACTACTACCTACTACTACTACTACCTACTACTACTACTACCTACTACTACTACTACCTACTACCTACTACTACTACTACCTACTACTACTACTACCTACTACTACTACTACCTACTACTACTACCTACTACCTACTACTACTACTACCTACTACTACTACTACCTACTACCTACTACTACTACTACCTACTACTACTACTACTACCTACTACTACTACTACCTACTACTACTACTACCTACTACTACTACTACTACTACCTACTACTACTACTACCTACTACCTACTACTACTACTACCTACTACTACTACTACCTACTACTACTACTACCTACTACTACTACTACCTACTACTACTACTACCTACTACTACTACTACCTACTACTACTACTACCTACTACTACTACTACCTACTACTACTACTACCTACTACTACTACTACCTACTACTACTACTACCTACTACTACTACCTACTACTACTACTACCTACTACTACTACTACCTACTACTACTACTACCTACTACTACTACTACCTACTACTACTACTACCTACTACTACTACTACCTACTACCTACTACCTACTACTACTACTACCTACTACTACTACCTACTACTACTACTACCTACTACTACTACTACCTACTACTACTACTACCTACTACTACTACTACCTACTACTACTACTACCTACTACTACTACTACCTACTACTACTACTACCTACTACTACCTACTACTACTACTACTACTACCTACTACTACTACTACCTACTACTACTACTACCTACTACTACTACTACCTACTACTACTACTACCTACTACTACTACCTACTACTACTACTACCTACTACTACTACTACCTACTACTACTACTACCTACTACTACTACTACCTACTACTACTACTACCTACTACTACTACTACCTACTACTACTACTACCTACTACTACTACTACCTACTACTACTACTACCTACTACTACTACTACCTACTACTACTACTACCTACTACTACTACTACCTACTACTACTACTACCTACTACCTACTACTACTACTACCTACTACTACTACTACCTACTACTACTACTACCTACTACTACTACTACCTACTACTACTACTACCTACTACTACTACTACCTACTACTACTACTACCTACTACTACTACTACCTACTACTACTACTACCTACTACCTACTACCTACTACCTACTACTACTACTACCTACTACTACTACTACCTACTACTACTACTACCTACTACTACTACTACCTACTACTACTACTACCTACTACTACTACTACCTACTACTACTACTACCTACTACTACTACCTACTACTACTACTACCTACTACTACTACTACCTACTACTACTACTACTACTACTACTACTACCTACTACTACTACTACCTACTACTACTACTACCTACTACTACTACTACCTACTACTACTACTACCTACTACTACTACTACCTACTACTACTACTACCTACTACTACTACTACCTACTACTACTACTACCTACTACTACTACTACCTACTACTACTACTACCTACTACTACTACTACCTACTACTACTACTACCTACTACTACTACTACTACTACTACTACTACTACTACTACTACTACTACTACCTACTACTACTACTACCTACTACTACTACTACCTACTACTACTACCTACTACTACTACTACCTACTACTACTACTACCTACTACTACTACTACCTACTACTACTACTACCTACTACTACTACTACCTACTACTACTACTACCTACTACTACTACTACCTACTACTACTACTACCTACTACTACTACTACTACTACTACTACTACCTACTACTACTACTACTACTACTACTACTACCTACTACTACTACTACCTACTACTACTACTACCTACTACTACTACTACCTACTACTACTACTACCTACTACTACTACTACCTACTACTACTACTACCTACTACTACTACTACCTACTACTACTACTACCTACTACTACTACTACCTACTACTACTACTACCTACTACTACTACTACCTACTACTACTACTACCTACTACTACTACTACCTACTACTACTACTACCTACTACTACTACTACCTACTACTACTACTACCTACTACTACTACTACCTACTACCTACTACCTACTACTACTACTACTACTACTACTACTACCTACTACTACTACTACTACTACTACTACTACTACTACTACTACTACTACTACTACTACTACTACCTACTACTACTACTACCTACTACTACTACTACCTACTACTACTACCTACTACTACTACTACTACTACTACTACCTACTACTACTACCTACTACTACTACTACCTACTACTACTACTCCTACTACTACTACTACCTACTACTACTACTACTACTACTACTACTACCTACTACTACTACTACCTACTACTACTACTACCTACTACTACTACTACCTACTACTACTACTACTACTACTACCTACTACTACTACTACCTACTACTACTACTACCTACTACTACTACTACCTACTACTACTACTACCTACTACTACTACTACCTACTACTACTACTACCTACTACTACTACTACCTACTACCTACTACCTACTACTACTACTACTACTACCTACTACTACTACTACCTACTACTACTACTACCTACTACTACTACTACCTACTACTACTACTACCTACTACTACTACTACCATACTACTACTACTACCTACTACTACTACTACCTACTACTACTACTACCTACTACTACTACTACCTACTACTACTACTACCTACTACTACTACCTACTACTACTACTACCTACTACTACTACTACCTACTACTACTACTACCTACTACTACTACTACTCTACTACTACTACTACCTACTACTACCTACTACTACTACTACTACTACTACTACTACTACTACTACTACTACTACTACTACTACTACTACTACTACTACTACTACTACTACCTACTACTACTACTACCTACTACTACTACTACCTACTACTACTACTACCTACTACTACTACTCCCTACTACTACTACTACCTACTACTACTACTACCTACTACTCTCTACTACTACACTTTTACCTACTACTCTCTCCCTCTCTCTTTACCTACTACTACTACTACTACTACTACTACTCTACTACTACTACTACCTTACTACTACTACCTACTACTACTACTACCTACTACTACCTACTACTTCTACTACTACTACCTACTACTACTACTACCTACTACTACTACTACCTACTACTCTCTCTACTACTACTACCTACTACTACTACCTACTACTTCTTTCTCCCTCTCTACTCCCTCCTCTACTCCTCTGCCTCTTCTCTCTTCTCCTCTCTTCTTCTCCCTTCTTCTTCTTCTCCCCTCTCTTCTTCTTCTCCCTTACTTCTCTCTCCTCTTTTCTTCTCCCCTTCTTTTCTCTCCTACTACTATCTCTCCCTCTTCTCTCTACTACTACTACTACCTTATTTTACTACTACTACCTACTACTCTTCTTCCTACTACTATTACCTAGTATCTACTTCCTCTCTCTACTCCCTCCTCTACTACTACCTACTACTACTACTACCTACTACTACTACTACCTACTACCTACTACTACTACTACCTACTCTACTACTACCTACTCTACTACCT